>JAODVM010036115.1:0-18852 GCA_025400095.1 Phenganax marumi
GTAGGTCACATTTCCTGTTTAATGTACACTACCGTTTAAAAAATATGCATCTGAGCAAGGCTGGGACTAACAACATTGATTTAAATTGATTTTGGACGACATGAAAAAACTATCGACTTGTCTTCTTTTAAAAACTTCGTCCGACTTCGTACTGATAACGAGTTTTTCAAAAAAATTCGTACTCAGATTTGGGCCTACTACGACTTCGTCGCGTCAGCACGAAATGGCGTAAGCGCGCATCGAGTGCTTCGTGCAAAATGGTGAATTTCGTACTCATACTCGTACTCTTTGCTAAAACTCTCTATTGACGCTCAGAAGGGCCGCTTTTATACAAGTCACGTACAATCCGTCCCAAGAAACCTGGGCAAACATTTTTAATCTCATCCGTCTGCAGTATAAAAGCGACCAGAAAGGGCATCACACGTCTAGAAAAACTAAGTTCAGTTATGCACTATTGAGAATAAACTACCTAATGTAGTGCGTCCCAACGCATAACTACTCTTGTATTAATTGGTAATATTACTTAAATTTCCTTAAATACAGCGACCTGTCGCCATCTAAGCTGATTTTCAGAAATACATTTAACCGATAACAATATATAAACGTTTGTACTTAAAATGGATAAACACCCTCGCCCAGCAAAATTATCTGCGGTATCCCACAGGAATCAATTTTACGATCTTTGCTGTTTTTACTTTATATGAACGAACTGTTGCGTAAACATCCCTTGTTTACACGATGATGATATACAAGTATTTTTTTCTTCTAATGATTATCGGCCGAGATGATTATAACGAAGTGATTAACAAATCAAATTCTGACCTAAAAGCGGTTCGCTCACCAGTAACAATCTGCAGCACCATCCCATGAAAACTAAGTACATGGTCATTGGATCAACACACAAACTTACTAATAAAGCTAACAACTATCCTGTGCTCTTGAATAACAAAACTTCTCCGTCGAACTAGCTCTTTCGATTGTCTTGGTGTATTGCTACGTGAAAAAATTAAACGGAAAAAACATATCCAAAAGACACTAAAGAATAGTGGAGCTAGCATTGCAATGTAAAGGCCAAGGCCTTGATTTGGCAGTATTTTGATTGCTGTTCTCTACTATGGGACTGTGGCACTGAATTGCTTGATAAACTTCAGAAATTTCAAAATCATTCGGCAAGAATGATTACCGGCGTAATTTGCGAAACTGACTCTGCTGACATTCTTGAATCTTTTTGTCGGGAGACTTTAGAAAGTAGAAGGCAAAAGATGAAGTCCATTCTCCTGTATAAAATTCTAATTAATTAAAACATTCCCTTCATTGATTGAGAGTCGTTTACCACAGGCGAACTACTCGAGAAATAGCAACACTAATATAGCTCTTCGAAAACAGAGAAGCTAGAGAATTCTTGATAAAAGGTTATAAATAGGTCGGGGCAAAGCTTGGGAACGGCATTTCTCGAGAAACAAAAGAGGCACGATCTACCTGTATATTTAAAGAAAATACAAATCGTTAATATTATTAGTCCTAGTGTGTGGGCGACACATCCTGTATTCTTTAAATTGTGTATTATCTTCATTCACTCTCTAGGATATACCTTGTTCATTAATGTGTAATTGGCTGCTCAAGCACGACGCCTCTAATGAAAACCAATCTATCTTGATGGACAGGGCCAACAGGATGGGGGCAGAAGGGGCGATTTTCCCCCGGCCCCAGGCTTGAGGGGCCCCCTAAAACACTGCAGGAACAAAAATAATGTCACAATTTGGAAAGATTGAGGTGTGGTTTAATACAATACAACACATTCATCACATTACACCTAAGTACAGCATTTGCATGTCATTTAAACAAAAGAGAAGCACATTAGAACTATGGGGGTATCAATAACGCCCAAATAACGACAATAGCGCTATTCTAACATCAATTGTGCTGGTAAGGAAGTTCAACAACAACACCTTATTATACATTCGGTAAAGTGAAAATGAATAGGACGAAATAAAGAACAATTCCATGAACTTATTAATCATTAACATTTTCGGAACAACAATAGCAATAAATCAAAATACTTTTAACTAGAACAAATATGTATAGATAATTAACCCCAAAACATACAAAAGTACAGATGAAAGGTCGTTGATTAAATTTGAACAGAAGAAAACAACAGCAAGTGCAATGGCAGAGCGCGTGAAAAATCGAATTGGACAAGAACACAGGGAGAGATTGGTACGTGCTGTCGAAGCACCAGATCAGTCTGTACTAGATAGTCTTCATCTGCATGGTGCTTCGAAAGCACGTATCAATCTCTCCCTGTCTTCTTGTCCCATTCGATTTCTCACGCGCTCTGCCAGTGCACTTGCTGTTGTTGTCTTCTGTTCAATAAATGTAATCAACATCCTTTCATCTGTACTTTTGTATGTTTTTTGGGTTAATTATGTATACATATCAGAAGGCAGCTGAGTCCAACGCAACCACATTTTCTGCCTTTATATTAAAGAATATTTGTTTTAGTTGAATGTATTCCGATTTATTGCTATTGTTGTTCCGAAAATGTTAGGGATTAATAAGATCATGCAATTGTTCTTCGTTTCATCCTATTGATTTTCACTTTACGGAACATATAATAAGGTGCTGTTGTTGAACTTCCTTACTAGCACAATTGACGTTCGAATAGCGCTATTGTCTTTCATTGGGCGTTATTGATACCCCGATCATTCTAATGTGCTTCTCTTTTGTTTAAATGACATGCAAATGCTGTAAGAACTACTACAACTGAAGACTTATCATAGAAGAACAAACCACCACTAAAAACAGGCTTCATAAATTCGCAAAGTGGCTATTAAGCAAGGTTTCAAACCAGTAAGGAGAGCTGTGCATATTTGCCTACGGTATCATTTGGCGAGTCGTTTTACGCAGTAGTTAGCTGGGACTACGACACAAAAAGCTATTTTTTAGTTTAAATAGTTCTGAAAACTAGTGGGTGGCTTTTCTAAAAGTATTTTCCAATCGTTGCTGCTGAGGTGATATGCATTGGTATAGCTAAAAGTAAACATGTTCGCAACAGGGTTGACAGACCTGCTGAATTAATAAGGCAAGCCGCTCCTTCATTAGTGCCCACTGACCTTTAAGTTAAATGGACAGAATGCTTGGGATCAAAATGTGTCCACATTGTGCTTACGCCGTGTAGGTATCGCTGACGATGAAAATTACCGCAACCGACACTTGTTAATGTTTGTGGGCAAACGTTTTTGAAGATAGTGGTAGATACAGCAAAAAGATTACTCAGGGTCCTTCTGTGACTATTTTTTCGAAGTATTTGCTAAGCAATGGTGTTCGTGTCTAGTGAGATGATAAGTATGTGTTTTCACCACTGAGTATATTTGTAATGATTAAAAAAGCTGTAAATGCAGTTGTACCACGCGCCATAGGAGTTATAAACGTATCTACGATATTTATGATCGAGCTATTAAAATGCTTGCTCCTCATCCGTTACTTCGCATGTCTTCCGCTTAAACAAACATTCCTGCCTCGTATTAAACAGAAGTCATCATAGACGTGTGGAAACATAGCTCTATTAAAGTCCTTTTTAACAGCTTATATTTTCACGATTTGTTCATTCAATTTTAATGCTACTGGCATGCATGAGCAATTAGCCTTTCTCATGACGCCATTTTTGGGGTACCTTTCGTGAAAGAAGTATGTCAAAATCAGAAAAATCTAGGCTGTATGAAAACCGTTGTTCAACAATTGAACTGTAAAATATGAAGGTTTTATTTAGAACAAAGACAATACAAAATCTATATTTATTGATTATAATCTCAGATAGTGCCCCAAAAATGGCGTCATGAGAAAGGCTAATTCCATTGTCTCTCTCCGATATTTTCCCATGTTTTCCATATTGTTCAGGTCATCACGCAGTCACCACAAAGACTACTAAAATATATAACTTCTTTCCCAATTTTGTTCCACATGTTTTCACCTGTTTTAATGAGTGATTGCTAGTTTTTATATAATTTATCGTAGCTAAGTCATCGGCGATGCCTATTGTCTGTGATCATTGGTGCGTAATGTTCTTTCTCTGTTAGAAGATATACATTCTAGCTGCTTCATTGGTCAACAACAATGGATCGGAAATCATTGCCGTTGAATTACGTTATATGAAAACTTGACATAAGCTCTACGAGTGGGTTTTTGGGAAATCATTTTAAATTCCTTTTTAGGGCTATTGCCATTAACTTAGTTTTACGTCTGTTCAACGTCAATTTGCTTTCCTGGACACCTTTATTTACGTTGCAATGGCCTTCGTTAATTTGGTGTTTAAATTCTGTAGGGGATGATCCAGTGCATGAAATCCTAGTGTAATCCGCAAACATTGAGGTTTATGCTTCGCAGACAGTTCGAAAGATCGTTGATGCGTAAAAAGAATAAACGAAGGTTGAACTATTGGGGTACACCAGACACCATGGTCTTTCGTTGTGACCAGTTTTGCGGTTGGATTAGACATATTAGCTTTCTGTTGCTAAGATATGATTTGAAAAGGTTCAAGGCTTTCCCTTCGAGCCCATATTGCCCAAGCTTTAAAAAAGCTTTGTGACAATTCGTACGTACGTATAAACATGGAGGCTTATCTGAACAGTAAGCGGGTGGTCGCGAAGGAGTCAACGGTTTCACTGGATGGCAATTTAAAGCCTGGTTTCAAGTAAATCGTAAACGTCGCTAAAGTCGCGTCACAATCGTCGCTACGACTTACACGATTTAATGGAAACCTAAGTTGTGACAATAATGCTGACGCTCACGATAATCGCGAATAAAGTCGCAAGAATAGGTTTGTTGCGATTTTTACGATAGAGACTTCCGATAGCGACGTTTACGACTTTTCATTTCATTTCATTTCATAATTTATTTGATGAGGCAGGTCAGTATTCGTCAACTAAAAGCTAATGTGGAACCAGGCTTAAACTTCTTTGTATGCGTGCAGTAACATGCAGGCAAGGGATCAACTGGTAAATTTGGCATGCCCCTACATTTTTGTGACGATTAATTCCATAAGCATGTGTACCAATTTAAATTTTATCAAAACTTTGCATTACCGTCCACAAAATGTAATTGGAAGTTACTGAAAATGCTACTTCACGTAATGTCGTCATTTTAAGTAAGATAAGGGATCAGTATTCGTTTTGAGGATACACCATGTATATGTATTATTGGAACATATTATTGGAATGTATATTTATCGTTGGAACAAAGTTCGCTTACGTGACTGAGTTAACGCAACTTTGATCACAGAAACTTTACTAACGTAACTAATGGTCCTTGAAAGAAACAAGACTACCAAAGGAACACCAAAAAGTTTCCACTATGTATACCTCTCCACATTTGAACCGTTGTGCACTGACTTTTCTTTTCGCATTTTACAGTGGCTATACAGTACAGTGGAATCCCGTGCATCCTCAAAACGAATACTGATATTATTTCCACCATGTAAAACTACAAGAATCTTATTACAGAAGATAAGGGATGTTGTCTTCAAACATTTTACTTTAATATTTCGGTACCACAAGGATAATTTGATGGTCAATAATATCCGATTTCCTCAGACGGAGGGGCTAGGAAGCTTAACATTTTCCTGCTTCCGAACTGGAGGGTTATTAGAGGATTTGGATATGGCTTAATTGAGACAGGGGTAAACAAAATATTACGGACCTGAAAACTGTCGATGGTTGTAATGCGGATATTTTTCAGTTTCGTCAAATACTTTTCACTCGGATCCGATGACCTGCTTTCAAACGCATCCTTCATTTTCTTCACCTAGATAAAGCAAAAGACACAGATTCGACGCACTACATTCAAGCTTTTTTGCAGAAATAGGCCTCGAGGAAAAAACGTGTGAGGCGTTGGGCCCGTACAGCGGAGAAATTTTTTCCTTAAAACTGACAAGTTCTCCTCTTGATAAGAAACCTTTTTTTAATATCCAGTCATATGCCAACTTTGCGTCAAAGTAACTGACGAATGCATACGTTTATCAAGGAAAAATTCATTGTTAATTGGGGGTACACACAACAAGTGAACTCCTTAAGAAACTTTCGATGAAAAAATTGCTTGCCTTTTCAAGGCTTCAAGCCCGTTTTTTATTGCAGTTCATTTTGAGCAAGCATGCGACAATACAAAACATCTTTCAAGACACAATCTAACTTCAAATATCGTTGGAACAAAGTTCGCTTACGTGACTGAGTTAACGCAACTTTGATCACAGAAAATTTACTAGCGTAACTAATGGTCCTTGAAAGAAATAAGACTACCAAAGGAACGCCAAAAAGTTTCCACTATGTGTACCTCTCCACATTTGAACCGTTGTGTTTTCGCAATTTGCAGTGGCTATACAGTACAGTGGAATCCCATTAATGCGGCCACCGTTCGGCCAAACGGGGGTCGTATTAATGGGATGGGGATCAAATTACAGCACAGATGTTTTCCAATGACGTGGTGGTAGTTCAGCTAAAGCTCTTACAAACCCAATGCCAAGAAATTAAAACTTTAAAACTTTGACATTTACAGAACACAATTCCATTAAGCTAGCCTAAAACTGATGTAGATATCGTTGATTCCAAAGTATAGTAGCTATATACTCCGATTAAATGGCAGTAGGTTTGAAAAAAGCTGTCAACTCTGATTGATTTCGTCAGCACTGAAGCGAATCTGTTTGTGCTTGACAAATGACTTTAGTGAGTGCATTTGCAGTCTTTGCATTTCCTTTCTGTTCAAAAACTCTAAATCGTCCTGCGTTGCAAATATCACTGCCAGGTGCGAGGAAAGCCCTGGCACTGCATGAATTTCCTCGACCTCGTCATCATTGCTATCTTCATTACGCTCACCCGCAGTGGTTGAAGTCGTTTGTTCCTTATCACGCCCCACCTGCTCAAGAAATAAGTCTTCCCAGTGGTCTGGAAGTTCTTGGCGAACTGGTGCGCCACAGCATCCATCTACGACTTGTCTTAAAGAAACTGCAATTATGATACTTTTCTATAAATTCTTCAATAAAGCCGAGATCAAGCGGCTGCAGACGCGATATGGTGTTTCGAGGGAAGAACGCTACGTTGATCTGATCGTACTTTTCATCCAGGTCTTCTGTGTGGCAGGGAGCACTATCCATGAACAAAATAATTTTTCTGCATGGTTTCTCGCTTTAATTGCCTGTTAAGTTTTGATAAAATTTCTAGCATAATACTACTCTCCATCCACGCTTTACGCTGGTTGTAGTACTAACATGGTAATTGATCTCTATCACGGATATCCTTAAAACATTGTGGTTTAGCAGACTTTCCTATAACAATTGGCTTTTCTTTCCCACCGCTCGCATTGACAACGAACGCGGACGTCAGTCTCTTCTTTGACTCCCCCTCCGAGCAATTTCGAGATTCTTCGATCATTGATCTGTTTGGAAGGGCTCCGAAAAACTGTCCAGTTTTATTCATATTCCAGATATCTTTTGGTGCTTATCCTTCAAAAATTTCTGGAAGCCTTTCCTTACAGGAACCCACTGTTTCCTACCCAACATCTCCAGACTCTCCTGAAATGACTTGCTTTGATGCTGCATCTCTCTTTAAAACGATTTAGCCATTCGTTCGAGGCCTTGAATTTTTCTGGAGGAATTCGGAGAACTTCTGCCATTTTTGTAGCGTTTTCTTGCAGCATCGGTCCGGCAATGGGAATATATTTCGATCTCGCTTTTCGAAACCAGTATAGTAACGCGTTATCAATATCTTCTTCATTCTGGGCTGCTTTCGACCGTTTGACACTGCTGCAAACATTAACCTCATAATCTTTCATGATCTCATCTATCTTTAACAAAATGCTTTGAATCTGGCCCTTCCCACAATTAAATTACTCGGTTCTTTTGTTTGAACATCACCACCTTTTAAGTCTAGTTCCTGCCGTTTTCGCTTCCACATGATTTGAAGCCACAACGGTCAGTTGATTATAGTATAACAAACTGTTAAAAAACACGAGCTCCAAAGACATCTGTCAAAAATGCTGCAGTGATTATTACAAAAAGGGCGAAAAATCCTTTTATCACTGCATGTCTTCTTATCATCGCGGTGGCAATTTCATATGCGACGGTTTTTGTCGCTTACATGCATGTTAATTTTTTGGGCTTTGCTTTGCCATCATGTCACATCTATCGGGAAGTACCTCTACCACAAAGCAAGCGAAGTTCCTTCATAGATAAGGGGATATCATGCCTACAAAGAATGCTGGAGCATTGATGTTGACGAAATTCTTGAATTAAAGCACGAACACAGCGGTTATAAAAAAGAAGATGTTGTTGAGCACATTCCAAGGGCACTGGCAAATGCAGAGGAAGGAGCTTGAATAAGTCGTCAATTCTTATGAAAGACTAGGAGTAACGCAGATGTCAAAGTTATTGGGGAAGCGGCCAGTCGGGGTATATGGCGGGTTCGGGATGGAGATTCCATTCATTTGGAGATTTACAGGACAGGAAAAAAATTTGCATGCTTTGCAAGTTGCCGAGCATTCTAAACAATTCGTCTGTTAGTGTCGAAAACGACTGTGGCCAAAAACCAACTACGGATAAGAGCACCAAGAACAAGAAGCAAAAAAGGCATTAAACTTGGTAAATGAGGATTTAAATCAACTGTAAAAACGCTTTGAGGTCAATTTTACGCTTTCGTTTGGCCACGCGTAATCCAATTTACCGTTCAATTCCTTTACTACGATGTATACATGGTTACTTAAAATTACGCTTCTCTTCGCTGTGTAATTTTATACCAGTGAACTCTAAAAACACTGGAACGATAACTTCGCCGCCATCTTCGAAGCCAAATTGAAGGCCGCCATGAAGGTGAAGCCACCAAAATATGACCTAGTTTTGAGCGCTCTTTTTGACCCTTAAACTTCGTGTTTTGGAGCCGATTAGGAGCTAAATATCTTGTTGATAGATGAAAATTTAATGTACCAAAACTTTTGAGGACATCCAGCAGCGTTTTAAAGCATATTTTGACTCCTGAAAATGAAAAACAGTTTCGGCGAAAACTTTGAGGCGAAATATCTTTTTTATACCGGAGATACCCTCGCAGTTTTCGTTGGTGGTTAATGTAGAACACTTTGAATTATGTACAAAGCCAATTTGGAGTTTCTGAAGTTGAATCCTTTGCTCACAAATTCTATTTTAGTTGTCTTTTTTTACTCAAAAACGGGCTTTTTGCTGTATTTTCCGCTCCTCAAGACTTGCCTTAGTCCTTTTGAAGCTGAATATTTGTTAGAATTTGTATTGTGCGGCTTCCACCTTTGACCTTCAAATTGGCTTCATCCAATCATAGGGCTTTGCAAATGGAGTTATCGTTCCAGTTTTATTCAGTTCACTGTTCTATACATAAACGAAGCATTATTTGACATAGTGAGTAGACGTATTAAAACGTTGGGGAAGTTAAAAGGTGATCGTTGGTCGTATTAGCGGGGTCTTTAGATAAGAAATTTACAAGGGGTTGTTCGGGGAAATAAAAAGTGGTCGTATTAACGGGGTGGTCGTATATGTATGTATATATTACTTTATTTAGTGACTTTAGCCTTGTCAACAAAAATTGTTGATTTCCACAAGGGGCGTCATTGACATAAAAAATAACATATCTACGAAGGAGGTAAACCTATTTACAAGAAAAGTATTAATATAAAGTATACAACTATTTACAGGAAAAAGAAATCTATAGACAAGAGAACTAATTGGTGCGATCCGGCCGTAACTATAATCTACATGTTTTGTTTCTAACTATTAATTTGCTTTGCGAGGTTTTTGAACGAGTAAACTGAATGCGCCTCTTTAGCCTCCCGTGGGAGATTATTCCAAAGTTTTGCTCCACTATATCTGAAGCTTTTTTTTGAAAATTCACGTCTCGGCTTTGAGAAGACCAAGTCAGTATGACAATTTCTGAGATCATATTAGTTTGGAAAGTTTCCTCCTGATCAGTAATTCCTTCTAATTAGGTGCACAATGATCATTCAGAATTTTATACAATAATATGGCTTTGGTTATATTACGTCAGAAATCTAAATTTTCCCATTTAAGGGTCCGAAGAACGTCAGCAGACCTGGTTTCATAGATAGCGCCAGCTATAATTCTAGCTGCCCCAGCTATTTCGAAATTGTAACTTATCTTACACTGTGCTATCACATGTATCCCAAAGGGGAGAGCAATAATCGAAATACGACTGTATCAAGGCGAGGTAGTCGTATGGTGTGGTTCCACTGTATTGATCTAAACCTGCAAATTATTCGATAATATCAAGATAAACTTTTGGTCACAAATTTCGCTTCGTCTAATTGAAACAACGCAGCTCAAAAACGGTTCCAGAACGTAAGCGTACTATTTTCAAATATGCACCGCAGCGCTAATTTACTTCTGGCGTCTTAACTGCGGCACATGTTTCAAGGGGGTGCCAAAGCCGATTGCTCTGTACGAATTTTCCGTTAATTTTATTTCAGTTCCATTTCAACTGCGTATACAAAAAATTACCTGTCCACGGTAGGTGCAAAGTACTGTCACAAAATCAGGAGGATAATCGTGTTTCATCAAGTATTCTGCGACCAGCAAAATATCGTTAACTTCTTTCGAGTTCCACATGCTCTTTGTTCCTTGAATTGGCTGTTCCTGATGAGTGTGCTTCACAAAGTATAGACTAGTTCCAATGCAGTCCGGAGGTATATTTTGCTTTGTTTTCTATTTAAAACATAGAATTTAAGCATGATAACATCATAAAATAGCACCACTATTGTATGGGAACCATACTGTATCCTATACAGAGGTGGGCGCTAATCAGAAGTACCCTAAAGCACGCGAAATAGTCGTGTAACAATACCTTGAAGCTACTGTACTGTAAATTTGTATAAGGTATTAAATGGCATGCTCTGAGCCATATTTTGGACGATCTCAACTAGAACTTTACCAGCAGTTCTTTTTTAAAAAAGGTTTCACCAAGTAAGTCAATCAAGCTGCATGGCAATTAATGACAGGTGACAAACAATGTAAACATCAGATGGAACTGCTGTTCCGAAGAAGAGAGGTCGCTTAATGGAGGTAGTCGTTTAGTGATCGGATATTGTGTATGAAATGTGTTACAAATTTTGGGGGGCCTTTACTTTGCAACCGTTTGATAGATTGACCGCTTAGTAGAGGCCGTTAATAGAAGTTCGACTGTAAGCGAATATCTGACGTACATCCAGATTGAAAATTCAATCTATTAGCTCGAATTTTCAATCTTTTGAATTAAGAGACTACGCGAGTGCCACTGTAGAATATCTATATTCTTGAAAATTTCTTAGATGGATTTAAACTTGAAGGATTTCGATCTATTTGGAAGCAGAAAAATAGTAAACCTATGTAAGCTTAACTGTGCACAATCCTTTAATGTAAACTTTTCCTACAGAAAGGAGCGTTAGGCCTAGGTAAAACGTTGTTTTTCTCATATGAACTAATGAAACTATGCTTGAATACAACTTGTTTTCAGTGGCAAGAGAAATACTATAAGCAATTATATGGCGCTCCAATGGGTAGTCCTTTTTCACTTGTTATGGCTATTTTAGGGGCTGTTTACATGACCCCGGCTAGCCGGGCTGGCCCGGTTAACCGGGCTTATTTTAAGCCCGGCTTTACATGGCGATATGTGCCCGAGAAATTCGCTGGCAGTTTTTGGCGCCAAAAGTTAAAAAAAACCCAACATGGCTAATTATTGGCTAACTTCTGCACGTTGAAAGCCGGTTACCATGGTAATTTCTTATTTTAGCCCGGTCAGCCGGGCTAACATGTTTACATGGGAAAAATTCAGCCCGGCTAATCGGGCGCCCCGGCTAGCTCAACCGGGATCTCAGCAAACCGGGCTCATGTAAACTAAATTTTATTTTCATTGGAAATTAATAGAAAGCCGGGTGCCTCGGCTACGCGATTCAGCCCGGCTATTAGCCCGCAGTGGCGGATCCAGCGTTAGTCAGCGATGGCGATTTAAAATTCAAAATACTTTAATAGCACTTCTATTGGCAGTAATTTTCTAAAGAATAGTTTATAACCAAATTCTTACCAATGGAATTGTTTTTGAGGTGTTTTGAATTTTAAATGTATTCATGAGTGACTAACCCTGGATCCGCCACTGTTAGCCCGGTTAACCGGGCCAGCCCGGCTAGCCGAGCTCATGTAAACAGCCCCTTATTCATGGAAGAATAGATGATGCAACAAGTAGCTGTGGCAAGGTTTGCAAAGTCTAAATAAATTTTTAATTCTCATCAATAGTTAAATCCTTCAATTAAGTTTACATTAGAAGTACAGAAAGATAACTTCATTTCTTTCTGGATATTTTATTTAATATTAATGAAGACAGGTATCCGTGGCATAAGGTTTACAGGAAACCAACACACACACAGACAGTATCTGTCTGTATCCTGAACTATAAATCATTTCACCATCCTAGCATAAAGAGATAGGCATGCAAGACATTAAACAATCGTGCAAAAGCAATTTGTGATTTCCAAGCGCTTAGATTAAGAACTGGTCGGATTAGCATGAATAGCGACCTTTAGCAAACAGGACGGTAAGCGCCAGGACGGCGTTCGTTGCGCGGCGAGGATTGGAAACTAGCAATTGCGCATGCGTGAGTCAATTTTACTGGCCGTCCTTGTATGGCGACGACGTCTGTTCGTGTTGTTTGCCGTCATCCACAGAACGGGATGAGTTCAACTAACAATATGGCGGAGAATAATCTCACGAAAAAAGCAAAGTGCGCGTAAGTGGTGTAAATGTATTATAGTGTGCATTTGATCGACTGAATTGTTCTTGTGAAAAGCGTTTTGGTTATGTGGTTGGATATAAAAGCTGTAATACTGTGTTTATTTGAACTGATAGGTCTCCATTCTACTGGACTGAAGACCACGATATTTTGTTATGTCGTGAATTTCAGTTGATAGAGCCCTACCAGTTTAGACAGGCACGCGAGAGAGTGGCAACGCATGGGAGGAAATTTCATACAATCTGAATGCTATGGCACAGCCAAAGTTTAATGCGACCAAGAGATCAGTTCGTGATCGTTTTAATGTATTGAAAGGAAATTTCCTAAGAAAGATATCTGCGGAAGAAAAGAGCTCAGGAATAGAAGTAGAAGAGAGCGAGTTAGACCAGCTTCTGGAAGACATTTGTGCATCTGTTAAGGAGTATGAGGAAAGGGTAAACGCAGAAAATGTGGCAAATGTTGCACAGAAAAATGACGAATTGTTAGCAGCTGAAGAAATGCGACGTAAGTCCATGGAGACTTTTGCAGAGACTGCCAACAGAAAAAGTGATCCAGAAAATATACCTGTTAAGAAAGTCAGGCAAGGTGGAAGTCAAACTGTTGTGTATTTAAGGGAAAAACTGGAGAAGGAAATTGAAATCAGGAAAGAAGAATTAGAGTTAAAAAGAGCTGAACTGGAGAATAAAAAGCTAAAAAGAGAAGTGATGGGAAATCAACAAATGCGATTGACTGAACAGCAAACAGAATTCATGAAGTCAATTCAAAAGCAAATGGAGATGCAAATTCAACATCAGCAAAGCCAACAACAGTTTTCGCAGATGATGATTGAAACACAACAAAAACAAGCACAGGCATTAATGGCATTAATAGACAGGATGAATAAAACTTAACTGTAATGGTATTTGATTTGCACCAGATTTTTCTATTGCTATGAGTTTGTTTTGTTGTGTTTATATTTATATGCATTAAAGTTTGTATATATAATAGAGTTTCTATTTAGTGTAAAGTTCCTATTTATAATAAAGTTTATATTCATAGGCTTTCAAAATTGATTGATACCACATCTTTTGTTGCATTTTTATGATATAATGTTTTTGCACATGATGTCAGTGTTTTGGGTAGAAAGATCACTCCTATTTTCCCTACAGTTTTTATTGGATCTGTTAGCTTTTCAAAGTATTTCTAAATAAACTAGAAATTGACCATTGCAAGTGGATATATTTTTACAACATATTGTTTCTCTTAAAGTGCATGCACGAGCTTGAGCAACTTAACACTGTGAAGTAGTCTTGAAGATTTGGTGGTTCTACATTGAAATAAGTTGATGCATTATTTTTATACAGGTATGTGTGGGCATTTTGAATAAGTGCACAAGTTACATACATTTTGCTCACGGCACTAAGTCCTATTTTCAAGTCTTTTTTGAAGTCAAGAAATTTAGAAAAGTTCGCAATGTCCCCAAACACCCACTCCACAGCGACTCTAACTTTACTCATGTATTTGTTGTAAAGTTTTTCATTTGGAGTTACTCGGGCACCTTTGAACGGAGCTTGTAGATGAATACGAAGGGGGTATGCAGGATCGCCATATATGCATAACGGTTCTCCAGAGGGAGCATAGCTGTGCTGCTGTAGCTTTGTGAGAAGACCAGAAAGTGCAAGCATTCTGCTGTCGTGTCTTTTTCCTTCAACGGGTCCAAAAATATTTGCTACTATTCCATTGGGGGCAACAACGCTTTGAAATTTTATGGAATGTACACGTTTGTGTCCATTATAGAGCACCCTTTGGCTCCGGCGTGGCCTTGCAACTGGCCGAACAGTACCGTCAACAAAACCCCAACAATTGGTCAACGGGGCTCCTTTTTCGTGGATTGCAGTCGCAAAATGTCTCAGATGGTCTCTCGAAAGCCAAGGCTGGTTTAAGTCTTCAAGTAAGTGATGGAAGTTATTGTATATGTGATCCATGACTACGTTCGAAATAAGGCAATTTGTGGAATGTCGCGGGAAAACCTCGGTATCAAATCGGAATAGCGACAAGGCTACGCGAAACGTTTTAAAAATACGCACACCGCTTCAATTCCTGGCACTTTTACTCTATTGGGACATGTTATTTCCTCAGGTATTCCTAGCGCTTTAGCAAGGTTAGGGTGAGAAAGTGTCAGGACGCGTGAGTAAGGCCTAATTTAGGTACTACAGATCAAAAGCTGAAAACGTAATATAGTCTGGCCGTGGAAAATGATATAAAACCAGGCAGCAGCCGAAGAGCCTAAAGGAACTGTTCCACTGCCCGAAACAGCAGTGTAGAGACGATAAAGTGCCTTTTCAAGACCATGGCAAGACATAGCCCCAACGGCAGTTTGGGACGTTGAAAGACAACACTCTGGCAACGCCATCAATCGGACAAATTAAAACATCGCTTAAATACAGTAACTGTCGAAAGGCAACAGGAGTTGATATGATTCCTGCATGGGTGCTTAAACGTTTCCATGAAGAGTTAGCCTCGGTCATTCATGACATCATTTGTTGCAGCATTGAAATGCGCAAGTTTCCAAAACGGTATAAACACGCTCTCATTGCGTCAATCCCTAAAGTCAATCATTCCAACGAGACTGACAATGACTTGCAAAAAGTCTCAATCCTCCCTCGTATTGACCAACTGTTTGAGAAACACCAACTACTCCTAAATAAGACAGATATTTTTCTTAACAACAATCAACATGGTTTTACTGAAAACCGATCCGCAGTGTCTGCATTAACACTAGTATTTAAAAACTAATTGGCACAACGCAACGGACAATTCAAAAGAAGGCACATCTGGAGTACATGCGTTATTTCTGGATTTTCAGGTGGTCTTTGATTTGGTGGATCATGGAATTCTCCTCATGAAACTTGCAGAACTCAATGTACAAAAGAGTTTTGGCTGTGGATTAAATGTTTTGTGAAAGGAAAAAGCCAACAAGTTAATCTGGGTGGCATAAAATCAAGGGTAGTCTCCTGCCTAGTCGGCATAACCCAAGGTTCGGTTATCTCCCCCACGCTAATTAATATCCATATAAACGATCTAGAAGATTCACTCTCGGGACACCTGGAGATTAGTTCTTGCAAATATGCAGATGACTGTACACAGTACGATATTAGGGAGTTTAAGCTTGACTACCGGTACGAATACCGATACTGATTCATTGCGAATCTTGAGCAGTCCTGCTTTTACTTATCGGGACCATTAAGCCGTTCATCACAAATATGGCCCGAAAATACTAATTCATTTCGAACATCCAAAGGAACAAAATGTAGTCATCTACACTAAACAACGATAAAGTCTTAGATCAATAGATTACTCGCTCGTAATCTAGTTTTTAGATATTTGACTATCCTTTTAATTGACGTTTACGACTTCCAATAATGAACTGACTTCCGAAGTCAAGCCAAACACGCTTTCAAAACAAAATAAAGTACGCATGCGTGTAACTCATTTCGGAATGCGTATTCGTACTGGTAGTCAAGCTTAATCTCCCTATTGTGCAGGAAGATGATAGCAGTAATATTCAAGAAGCTTTGGACGCCGTGAATGATTGGGTTGTCTTAAATAAGATTCAACTTGATTCTAAAAAGACTAAAGATATGCGGATATGTTTCAGAAACGATATTGAAACTCCACCACTTCTCACACTTGGTTATGATGTCATAGGAAGAGTTACTTCTTTTAAATTACTTGGAGATGGTATCAGGACCATTTAAAATGGACTCACGACATAGTGGAAATCTCTAAAAGAGCAAGCAAAAGCTTTATTATTTGAGGGAGTGCAGTCGCGCTAATTTGCCCACAAGGTTGGTATTACATACTATTTAACCAAGATTAGACCACTATTGGAATATGGTGATCCAGTATGAGGTGGGCTCCCGGACTAGCTAGCTAGTGAACTGGAAAGCATTCAAGGAAGGAGTGTAGACATCATTGGTCGTTCACATGACTTGCTTCCTTCCTTGGAAGAAAGAAGGGGAACAGCAAATGTCCGAGAATTTCGACGAATTAAGAATGACGTGAGTCACAAATGTAGTATATTGATCCCAAAAACCATTTATCATCAGTATAATCTAAGAACTAGGAATCTCTGCCTATTTTTGAAATCTGGTACAGAAAGACACCAACATTCTTTTATACTCAGAGCTACTTTCCTGATCAATAGTCAGGTTTTAAAAATATTATGCACCATGTTATAGAATAGCTGTATCATAATAAGGGAGTAAACTGCACAATTTTTTGGAATATTCTTACATATGTAGACTTGTATGTACGCTGTTAAAATTTGTATTGCATTTGAAAACCTATTGTTTTTTTTTAACTCAAAATAGGTAATAAAGAGTGATTTTGATTATGACTAAGCTTCAAATAATCGCTCACTTTCTCTTCTTGCCTTTGTTCGAAGATCTGTGAAAAAGCTGCCTTGGATCAATTTAGTTCATATCTAGCAAAGAATAAAAATTGTCAATCCACTAAAGCGGAAACAAATTACACCATTTATGTCAAACACTGAATCTTTTCACTAGACACACCATCTCAAAAGCTATGGATGAAAAATTACTGGTTGCACTGTTCCTACTAGACCTATCAAAAGTTCTCGACAGCGTGAACCACATTGCCTTCCTCACGAAAATTGGTAATGTTGGGGCTTTCCCAAACGCAGTTAAATGGTTTGAGAACTACCTATCTGGAAGAACACAAACAGTTAGAATTCGTTCAGTATTCTGTACTTCTTTTCCTGTTTCTTACGGCGTGCCCAGGGCACAATGCTATCACCTGTACTTTTTAAAATTTACACCAACGACTTATACTCTTCAGCGCCCTATAGTAAACTTCGATCATATGTGGACGATTCCAGGATTATTATATACTATTTACAGTAGCCGACCCGATCTGCTTGAAGAAACTACTAGAGGAAGACCTTTACTCAGTTGCCAAACGCTGGTCTAAAAATGAAGTGCTGATCAACCCATGAAAGACCAAATATTTGCTGATTGACACTCGGCAAAACTTAAAGCAACTCCCCGAAGATATGACTATAAAGTTTCTCGACTAGACTGTTACCCCAGTTCCTATCTCTAAAGATAAGCGAATAACCTCGACTCTTATTTGACCTATGACCAACATATCACCAACCTGGTCTACTAGTGTATGAAGTCCTGTGCCAAACTAGAGACCTCGAGGTGAGGGCAAAGTTTCTTAGATCTTTACAACATTTAACCCACCACATTCTGTTATAACCCAGGCATTTGGTTATAATCATGCAAGATAGCTGCGTGACAGTCTGTGTCTGCAGTGTACTTAAACACTACTATAGCAGAATACACTCGTGCCATACCCACCCACTCTAGTACAGTATGCGCATTTATACCACGCTCGATTATAGATTGCGATGGTGTAACCGCGATCTATACTTGTAAGCTGTATACTTTCGAATAGTATTTGATTGTACGGGCTGGTATGGCTGTGGACTGTTTTGCAATATAAACAATCGGCCGTGTATGGAATGCATTAAAGCTTCATGTAATAGCTACACCAGTAATTGCAGACTTCAGTCTGTTGTGATGATGCTTAGCGTTGTAGTAATTACTCTAAGTCGATAACATGACACATGTCGAGTTTCACTGATGAAGGGCCGGGTTAGCGGACCGAAAGCTTTGCAATAATAGATATACGTGGTGTATCCTCAAACTGATACTTATATTGTTGTTTGGGCCATGCAAAATTATAACTAGAGACCTCAAGGACAGTGCAAAGTTTCTGAGACCTTTACAGGAGTTTACCCGCTACACTCTGTTAAATCGCAGCTATTAATTAGAGAGGTTAAGATACATAAACGGGTAACTTGTAACTTGTACCTACAGGATAGCGGTTAGCAGTTCCGAACAAGGGGACTAAATTAATTAAGATGCGTTTGTGCGATGAGTGGTGTTTAAAATGTTTTAAATTTTCTAAAAAACATTATTAAATATACCATATAACTGAGTAATAAGTCCTAGAAAAGTAAAAATATATGGCTAAGAAGTAGCTGCAAAGCCAAATTCTTGACACA
>JAODVM010036226.1:0-18842 GCA_025400095.1 Phenganax marumi
CATTGAAGAGTTCATAAAGGAAGATTTAGAACAACAGATGGTGAATGAAGTTGAAGGAGTGGTGCCAAAAAATGTTGCAAAGCAGACAACAGACGATGTTGAACGTCTGTTGACGAAATATATAAAAAGGCAAATGACAGAAAACAGTCAACAGTTAATAGTGAAAGATGTTGAAGGAAAGATGGTAGAAGACGTGAAAAGCCAAGAAATGGTGGAAGATGTTGCAGTGCTAATGAAGGAAAATGCAGAACAAGCAATGGTTGGAGATGACGAGGGAAAGTTTGTAGAAAATAACGAACAACTACCAAAGGTGGAAACAGAAAAGCAAGAACTAATGACGGAGGATGTTGAAGCACTGATTAGGGAGGACGTAGAAAAACAGGTGGTGAGAAAAGGTCAAGGACTGACTGCAAAAGATGTTGTAGAGCAGACAGTGGACAATGCTACTCCTCAGTTGACGAAAGAGATGGAAAA
The DNA here is from genome assembly GCA_025400095.1 of Phenganax marumi. Lineage (NCBI taxonomy): Eukaryota > Metazoa > Cnidaria > Anthozoa > Malacalcyonacea > Clavulariidae > Phenganax > Phenganax marumi. The sequence continues at coordinate 475 of JAODVM010036226.1, forward strand.
CGAAATGCCGGAAAATGGAGAAGAGCTAATGCTGGAAGATGCTGAAGAACTGATGTTAACAGATGTGACAAAACAAAAAATGGTGGAAGATGTTGCAGTGCTAATGAATAAAAATGCAGAACAAACAATGGTTGGAGATGATGAGGGAAGGTTTGTAGAGAATAACGCAGAACTACAAAAGGTGGAAAAAGAAAATAAAGAAGTAATGACTGAGGATGTTGAAGCGCTGATTAGGGAGGACGTGGAAAAACAGTTGGTGAAAAATGTTCAAGGACTGACAGCAAAAGATTTTGTAGAGCAGACAGGGGACAATGCTGCTCGTCAGCTGGCGAATGAGATGGAAAACGAAATGCCAGAAAATGGAGAAGAGCTAATGGTGGAAAATGCTGAAGAACTGATGTTAACAGATGTGACAAAACAAGAAATGGTGCAAGATGTTGTAGTGCTAATGAATGAAAATGCAGAACAAGCAATGGGTGGAGATGATGAGGGAAAGTTTGTAGAAAAGAAGGAACAACTACAAAAGGTGGAAAACGAAAAGGAAGAACTAATGACGGTCGACAATGGTCGACAGATGGTCGACAATATTGAATTGTTACTGAACAAAGATGTAGACCAGCAGATGGTGGAAAAGCAACAAATGATGGAAGATGGTTCTCAAAAACAGATGGTGCAAGATTTTAAAGAAAAACCTATGGAAAAAGTGAAAGAAGAGATGTGGACAGCCGTGAACTCAAACGAAAATCTCGCGTCTGCAGAAGATACAACAGCAGAGAGAATTAGTGATGGTGAGTCTATTGCAAAGTCATAATCAAGTGCATAGATATGTTTACACTGAATCAATAGAGATGCTAAATTTGATAGTGAGTGTAAGATTGTTCGAAGACTTTGGCGAATAACGTGGTCGAATTCTTTTCAAAGCTAAAACTAGGCTAGTCGTGATCATTACTATCAATTCAAATTCTCATATGCTGACGATAGTCGGCGACACTTTTGAATGTTTAGTTTGTTATCATCACGAAGATAATTAATTCCGTAGTACAAATTAACTGATTCAATTGTTTGGAACTTTAGGTGAATTGTTGGCATCAAACAAAACTGGTGTTAAAGATGTTTTATTGGTATCTAAAGAACCGTTCACCTCGGATAATTCCGTCGGAGTTGTTGGTACGACTAATGATAATGCTGTCAACTGCAATAATAATCTGGCTGAAAGGAATGAACAAGAGCTGGTCATAAAGCAGATTGTGAGGAAAATTGAAACAATTTTGCATCAACGTGCTGCGAAGCAAGAAGCAGAGAGGGACTTCAGACAGCGCGTGAAAAATTACGCAGTGGCGTCTGCAATCATTGCTGGCACCTTTGTTTTGCCTTGCCTTCTTGTGGCAAAATTTGCAAAAAAACTCTAAATTTTTTATTCTTATTCCATATTTCTTTCTTGTCGTTTGGTTGAAACACTAACAAAATACGTGATTAGATGCACTGTCTATATATCGTATAGCATAGAGTATAACATGCTGTATACTCTATGCTATACGATACAGATGCTATATTAGCTTGAAGCTAATATGAAGACAGTATAGCGTCAACCTGATGTTCTTACGTATTGTCCTTTGTTCTGCATAAAACACCAAAATTGTATTATAAATGCTGTATACTGTAATAGGTTTGTAAAATAAATCATCTTTCAAAAATTACAGCATTTTCTTTCGTAACACAGGCCGCAATTCCTTGGTACACTGACTTGGACTTGTAGTAGATATGATTTCTTCGACGGGCCTCAAACAGCAAGGATATACAGCCGTAGCTAAATCCAAACGAAGTGCTTTGTAATTTATTGATTTTACACAACTCAGTCTCTAAACCAGTCTTAACCTCGACAAGATCTGGCATATCCGGTCAAGATGAAGTACGTTTACACGCTTTGGTGGTAAAGTTGCACAAACTCTTCTATCTTTCTTTAGGGAGAATTTTATGCCCGCAAAACATTCCCTCGAATTTTTGTGATCTCACTGCTGTCTTCATATTGTTCCTGACTGGGGCCATCATGGTTTAATGGACAAAGCATCATTCTTGTGATTCGTCGACTCTATGGTCTCACATTTGCACACGATTTTCTATTTTGAATTTAATCTTCCTCAAATATGGTGCATGAAATATCTTCCAGATAGTACTCGCATCCCTGTAGCTTTTTACAACTTGTTTTGTAGTACGGCAATTAGACAAAATCTCGATTTAATTTTAAAAACCAAAAAAATTGTATCAGTCAGGAGTATCCTAATAGTTTCTGGATACATTGCTTCCAGTGCAGTAGAAATCTAGGTTTTACTTTTTTGTTCAAGTTTAGGCAAACTTGTGGACAGTGAAAACATAGTCATTAACGATATGTTTATGACACTTGGTCCCGTCTTTTGGTTCATGTTTATGTAAACTTGTGCACGGCCATTCATTTTCCATGCCTTGCATTTCTTCAACGCAAATACTAGAAAAGTCTATAAGCTTGCTGGTCAAACGTTGCTCTTCTCATCTGCCGAAGTTGATGCAAATGACCTGAAGCCTTTGTCCGAGTTCATTTGTATTCGATTCAGCACAAGGAAAGAGCGACGTTTGACCTAACTTGCTACGATTGTTTGTGGGACGGGATAGTAGCTTATTCAGTTTGTTTTCGTCATTCACAATCGATTTCGTACATCACCATATGACGTAATATTAGGTACATTCCCTTGCTGAATTATTTACAAAATTTTATAATTGGTCTAGAAGGAAATATAGAACAACAAATAAGTCAACTTAGGAAAATTTGTCTCTTCTATTACAATGTTTTGTTGTTTGAAGTATAGTTCTTGCTGTCATTTTTAAATGATTGTGTACAAAAGTAAATATGCAGTTGTAATTATTATCATTAAAGAGTTTTAGCAAAGAGAATGAGTACGAGTACCACTGAAGTAAATATATCTGGAATGATAACTCCTATGCTGAAGCCTTATGATTGGTTGAAGCCAGACGTGTCTGAGAACTATTTCACTCCCCCCCCGGAAAAAGGAAGGAGAGTGTTCGGGTTCGTAAAAGTTTTCGATACAAAATTGCTCAATTTTTCGCCTTTTTCTGTCGTTTTTTGGAGGCTTTATGTATATCTAATGAGCTAGGAATGATCTTGTACTTAAAAGTGGGACGTAGTCGAAAAGGTGCGAAAATGACAACAATCAAGGCTATTTTAAACGGAACATATTTCAGACAAACTGCTTTCCTCGCTGCCAATTGTTAAAGAACGCCTCTTATTCTTCTAAGGGAACATTAGAGTTTACTTTATTGTTTTTCATGTGTTGATCGTCAGACTATGTATGCACTGTGTCTAGCTATGTGGGAAAATAAAACGTTATTTCTTGATTTTTATTGATTTCCGATGTACTCTGCTCTATGTTTTTCTCGCCCGTTTTCCTTATTCTTTGTTACTCCTGCTTCCACAAACAACACAGCTATAAAATGCCTTTAAGGCATTCCCTTTTATAAGCGAGTAATACTTCGGTTTTACACTTTTCTCTTTAAAATGCAGCCTTTTAAAAACTTCCCATGAAAACTTCAACTCTGGCGTAAGCGACCACGATTGTAGCAAAAAAATATATTATATTGTATAAACACTGTTGTTGTCAATTTTCAAACGCATTTTTTTCAACTCTAAAACGTCCAATCTTCTTGAAACTTCGCATACAGATGTATTTTAGTAGGGTTTAAATAATTCTTGAGGTTTGAAGTCTTGGTTTTGTCTCGAACTTTCAAAAACTCAGAAAAAGTAGCCAAAAACGCGCGGTTTCTTTGGTTGTTCATGTTTATGGTCATGTTTTTTCGTAATTTTTCTCCATTTTGTTCTCGGTTTAGTTTTCGAATATTAAATTTGATTATCGTACTACTGCTATAAATTAAGTTTGGTGGCAAAACTACTGTTTTAAGGTAAGATTTTTCCGATTAAATAAAGGGCATTTTTTGAAAAAAAATTTAAAAAGGACTGGCTCTACCTACAAAAATCGGCTTCAATTCCCCCCCCCCTGAGTTATCATTCCAGATATATTTACTTCAATGGGCCTAAATCTTTATACCGCTGACTATTAGAATAATTATAAAAGCGTAGTGCGGCATATATTTAATGATTTTATTACCCACAAGAAGGAGATTTAGCCTTAAATACGTTCATCGTCCGGGACCATAAAATCTACTTGGGCAACTCTACTCAAGCAATTTCAGGTTTCGAAACCATTCCACCAGCTCTCGATTTCAACTTTGTCGCTTGATTTGTGACTACATTTCATGCAGTTAGGGATTCTGTATTTATAGTCTTTGTTCTTGTGCTGGCGCGGATTTTACCTCTGGGTATTGCTCTTTGTTCTTTTGCTTTTCCATAGAGTCGATGTTAATATGACAGCGTCCAGCAATTTTCAAGAACACACAAACTTTACCAAGCTTAGTAGACTTTTAGTCGACAAAGGAGCTGTAGCTTTAAGAATTACTCTGGTTGTTATACGTCCTTTGGGTCCCGAAGAAGAAAGCTATGTTCAGAAACTAAACGAGTGGTTCGTACATGAACCAGATTGCGAAAACATGTTTGATGATCTAACCACTAATGTGAAGTGCTTGAAGACAGATGTGAATAGTTTTACAACAGATATGCCACATTTGGTCCAAATTTCCAAGGAAAATAGCCAAGTAAAACACAAGCGGGATAAAGTCCAAAATTGCCATCAGATACAGGTAAAAACGTTTACGGTAAACTCCCGACTTTATAAACCAATTAGGACTTTAAACACGGACTATTGGTACATTCAATTTCTCACTTATCCACTACATCATTTGTGTCCTCTGATTTACGAGATTTTACTCGTCATGCTGACGTTGTTGCACTCCTCCCAAAATGGCAGCATGCTCGCGTTGCAATCATGACCAAAAAATTGCAGGCGCCTGTGACAAGATTGAGTAGCTGATAATATTTTCAAGGTACTATTACCTTTACCTTCTATGATTGATGAGTTTTAGAAGCCAGTTCAAATTCTCAACCCTGGGAATACACCGGCTTTCAAAGTCTTCCAGCGTGAAAGAGCCTCCGTCGCCTATTCAAATCGCTGTCAGACTTTGACATCCGGTGAAGTCCGAGGTTTTGCACATGAAATATTACTTAAAGATAGTCCTCCGTTTTACTAGTCTCCTAACAAACAAGTCAAAAGCACCCCGTTGGTGAGACTAACATATTTGTAGAAAACATAAATGATGCTTCAACAAAGAGTGATTTCCTGAAAACGACATTTCTTGATTCGGATTACAACAAGAGAGAAGCACATGAATAATTAAAAAGGTCATTTGCTTTATTTCAAGTTGCTCATGAATTTAATGCTCACCCCTGCTTTATAGGGCATGATCAAAGGACCAACTGAATTTGCTATTCTGTTAAGAATTCGCCATAAAAAAGATGGTGACATGTCAACCCTAAAAAACAGTCCTTTCCGACGTCAAATCAGCTGCAATAATAGCTAAACAATCTTTGGCCTCTCGCATTAATTTGTTGAAGACTGGCTTTCTTTTCAAGCTTTCTGGCTTTCTTTTTTTTCTGTTTCACTTACTGTCCTTATTCAACCCTGGATTTGAGTGCAGACGCAATATATAATGTAGTTCGAAAGATAGGGACATGTCGATTTTGCTATGCTCTTTTGCAGACTGAAAATTTCATACCCTTTCCAGAAGATATAGCTTAGCAGACATAAGACTTCGCAGTAAACGCCAATCCTGGCTTGATTTATACGGCATGTCTAACCATTTTTAACTAAGATCGCAGCAGATTTAAATTCGCAATGAACTGTTCTAAGATCGACACGCCGCCATCTTTTTTATTACGGCGAATTGCCGGGTTAAGATAGACTAAAATATGCATAGTGGCTGTAAGCAAATACTTGATTGATCCCACAATCAGTTGCCGTACAATGTTTTGACGGTTTTGTCCTTTTTTTTCATAGTTTTTCATGGTTGCGTGGAGCATACGGCATAGTAGACCTAACAACACAATTCGCTATCCTCACCTTTATGTAAGAGAAAAGGAGGGAGCAAAAAATCCGACGTGATGAAAGATCTTGAATCGGCAGATTTCGGATGCGAACCAAAAGAATGATTTGAGCTTCGACGTGAGCCAAAGAAAAAACCTACACTTAACTTTTTGCGGAACATATAAGTCTGGAGGTGGCTTTGTAGCTGTTGATAGACCGAGAACACCAAATCTTTTAAGAACACCAGAAGAAGAATCTGATATTGCAGACGATGACACCACCGAAGCTTCAGGAACACTGACCACGCTTTGTTTTCGGGAAGGAATTCATTACGCTCTTACCTGTTTTCAAGTTGAATTCGCGTCTTTTACAGAGGCAAAGCAATTTTTTGATAAAGTTTTCGATATTCGTGAATCACCTGAATGGTATAAACAATACGCTGAAGAATGTCTAATGTATTATTACAAAGAAGGCTGGCAGTAGTAATGCGGAAACCTCTTCGAATTCGAAAGTGCATCTTGGCGAGTATTCTCAGGCCCCTTTTGTCAGTCAATCTGACATAATGTCGTCTATCAAGGTCCGGAAAGTTATTGAAATTAATTGCCAATTGGCTGACGTACATTTACCAGGCGATTGGAAGGACGTATGGAGCGACCTATTTGACAAAACAACAAGTGGTTTAAACCAAGTTGAAGTTTCAAAAAAGGGTTTTTTCAAACGCAACAGTGGCAACACACAGATATATTGTTGATTTCAATTTTACCTACCCATTGAAGTCAAGTGAAGAATCATTCAAAAATGCCATCCTCTTTAAAAGTAGTGGACCAGTTCCATTTTTACAAGTTGAAGACCCTGGAGCTCTTATTTGGCATCTCCTCGATAACAAACAAAAACAAGCGTCTGCTTACGGTGTTTGCGAAGTAGAAAATCTTTGCCAAGAGTCAATGAGTTCTGATGAATCTAGCGATGCCGGCAGCAAATGTTCAAGTGAAGATGCCAACGAGAAAGATGGGGGTTCTGATGATGAAGATAACGACGATAACAGTGATCGTTCAGATTAAAATGTCCATAATAGCGACGGTAATCTGTCAGGTAGAGATTTCAATGGAATCTCATGGTTTGTGGTCACGTGCAAACCACAGTCAAGAGTGAAGCAACAAATGCTGAAGGCGCCATGGCAGGTAGTAGCTCCGAAAGCGAGGCCCTTGTCGACTTTGATCAGCCACCCTTTTACATTTGTTTGAGACTGGAGACTGCTTTAAAAATTTTGGTTCTTTCCAATGCCGGGTTTTCTCAAACATGCGCACGCTCTAGTACAAATATTTAATATTTTCAGCAACAATGATAAACCATCAATTTGAAGATTATCCACTATTGTATATCGAGCTGGTGAACTTGACTGAGTGATGGAATTCATCAACAACTTCACTAGATTTACATTTTCGGTCTTCGTGAGGAATATTATTGTTAACGGCCAGATCTAACAAATAATTTGTATTCTCAATATTGTTACTGCCAGATGTATGATTTTAGCGTAGGTGATATCGTGTGCATATTCTTCAATACCAAACTCTTTTCAAAAGTCGTGACAATTTTCAATTCACCGACACTCTTATTAAATTGCAACAACGTTTCGGAGTGTTGCTCCATCTTCAGGTTACATTATTACGCACAATAGAAAAACCGTTTGACTGCATGCTCTCGTCATTTGCTCGCACGCACGTATATGAATACGAACAACCTAGCACAGTAAATTTTGTAAGGTATTAATATATTTATCTTTATATTTTTCGGACACGTTCGAAACAATTCTAAATTCTTATGACGATTCTAGTATGCTAAGTGCTCGCGTAATTTCATTTTACATATTTTTCTGGATTACCTAGAGTTGTCTTGAAAGTGGCACCTTACCTGAAAATCCATTGTAGCTACACTTTATTCCTAGGATGGATGTTTTGTTAAATTTCAATTTCAATGGACCTTTAACGTTTTAGACAAAATTTTTGAGAATTTTGAACTAGGAAAATCTTTTACCACAGTCTGAAAGAGCATCGTGAATTCAGTAAAACTGCCAAGTTTGGTTGCGAAATGTTGTAAAATAAGGAAAAAATTTGTGTCCGAAACAGTGATCCGAAATTCCTGGCCATGAGCTTCCTAACCAGGCAACACTAGTGGCAGGAGCTCACTGGCAGGCAGAGGAATTCTTGGCATAAAGACAAAGAAATATTTTCACATAATAACATGTTTTGAAGTGTCAGGGTTATTCAACCATTACAATGTAATTGGTGAACCTCTATCATTTTACCGTCGTTTTTTAACAGAGTTTACAACTTATTTCTTCATTTTCAGTACTCTGAACTGATATTTTACTTCCAGCAAGGTAAGGCAGTGTGTTTATCACTTCAAATAATGTCACCAACGACTTTATTTCCTTCATAATGTATGTGGTACGAAGTACCGTACGACAGTCGGCAACAAATGTTTATATCGGTTTATGAGAAATTATTTTAAATCTTTTTTGTTATGCCTATTGTCAGTAGCCTGGTATGTGGTGAAATTTAAACAAGTAATCAACATTGTTGATTTATTGTTTCCTGCTGCGCTTATAGATATGAGTGCTGCACAGTAATAGTTTATACTCTGATTGTATACATGATGAGGTCCAACGATGATTATTTGCCACCACTGGGGAAGATATTTCTACGAGTAATTTGTGTTATTATTCGTGTGGATGTTATTATAAATATGTTAAAATAAGGAGCACTTGACGTTAAACCACCTGATCGACGAGGGTCATTTAAGGCTATTCTCACAAGTTGTAATTCTTCGTAAAGATCGAGTGGAGACATTCTCAATAGCAAATATAGAACAGTTTGAAATTGATGGTAGCAAAGCAATTATTAGTACATCATACTTATTGTTTCTCTGACATATACTGCAAAGAAAATGGAATATTTTGTCGTTAATAGAGTCTATGATTCGTGTATTTTACGAAAATTACCACCATATAGACCAAGCCTTCCTAAAGGCCCATGTACATGAGCGATTTTCGCGTTGTTTTTTCTCCTCTTAGCGTATGTGATCGAGTAGATTGACTAGAGAGTGCATTAGCAGAATTGTTGGACCAAGTATATTCGCCAGTTATCCAGTGTATCACATCGTTCAACACCAGAAAAATGGCATCAAAAATCACCTGTGTAAATGGGCCTTAAATTTCCGAGAGCCGAAGGCCCGACGATATTTAAGTAAATGACCCTCATTGAGCAGGCGATTTAACGGTGAATGCTCCTCGTTTCAAGATTATAGTTTGTAGTACTACATTTTGGCAAAATTTTATCTAAATTAGTCCTGCAGACTTGTTTGTTTCCTGCCACGTCGGTTTTCTTCCACGGGGAAAGTTTAGAGTAGTTTGGGGAAATGTTACTGTGGAAGTGGATTGGAAACTGATCTTCCTGTTGCTGTTAGACTAGATAGCTTAGGTTAAATATGCATATATACATAGAAAGTACCATATAATTGCCCTGAATTGTAAATTATTTTTGGTTTTCGTGATTTTCGCCCTTTTTGCTCAGATAAAGTAGCTGTAATCATCCATAGGCATCTTTGATGTGGTTACAGTGGAACCCCGTTAATGCGACCACCGTTCGGCCAGAATATCTAGGTCGTATTAACGGGGTGGTCGTATTAACGGGAGTCGGGTCAAATTACGGCACGGGTGTTTCCAATGACGTCATACCAAACAGATCGTCCTTCAGTTAAATCGAAAGTATGCACAATTCCGAAGACTTGAAAGTATGAGAACGCAGCTTATTAATTGAACACAACTCGATTAAGGTGGCCAGAAAACTGCAATAGATATTGTCAATTTCTATACAATTAATATTCTGTCTGATTAAATGCCTGTATGTTTGTAAAAAGCGGTCAGCTTTGGTTGATTTCGTCGATACTGAAGCAGAAAATCTGTTTCTGCATAAAAAATGACTTTAGCCAATTCTTAAAATTTTAATTTTATACATAAACGGAGCATAACTAGGCAAATCGAGTGGCCGTATTGATGGGTTGGGGACATCAAAAGGTGGTCGTTGGTCGTATTATCGGGATGGTCGTATTAACGGGGTCTTTCGATAAGAACAGTACTTAGGTGTTGTTCGGGGAAACAAAAAGCGGTCGTATTAACGGGGTGGTCGTATTAACGAGGTGGTCGTATGGCGGGGTTCCACTGTATCTTGAAAAGGCGATGAAAAGCGAAATGACACGGGGGCTAGGATAGCTAGTCTAGGAAACTGCATATGGTGAATCAGTTCCTGTAAAGACGGAATAATTCAAGATAAATGTAAAATATATAGACACAAAAAGTTGTAAAGCGCTTTAGTATACATCCAGATTGATTTATAGCGCTCTATAAGTAAGAAAAACCAAAAAATATTAAGTGTAGACATACAGACAGTGCTTGCTCTGCGCAAATGTAACTTCTATGCTCTACTTTCAAGAAAGTCGTTCTTTTTTCAGTAAAATCAATGTTGTTATGGCAGCTTTCAGCAATTTGCAAGAACACGCAAACTTTACAAGGCTTAGTAGACTTTTAGTCGATAAAGGGACTGAAGCTTTAAGAATTACTCTGGATGCCATTCATCCTCCTGCCAACTTGCCTGCAGTTCTTAATGGCAATAAAGCATCTCTTCGAAGGTTAAAACCTCGAGTTATCAGTGATTTGCAATGGACTTTACTGTTTCCTCCCTCTGGTGATCCACCGGATTCAAAATCGTTTGATGTGACCTTGCTGACTGTTCTTTTACGGAGTATTTGTTGGTCAACGCATCCCCCTGTATCAGGCTGGAATACGATGCCTCCGGACACTGATAGATCCCCACAAGCAAATGTCGTACGAATAAAATTGTTCAGAAATGAAGTTTACGCTCATGTCACCTCAACTCGATTGGATGGAGCAACGTTTGAGGGCTTATGGCAAAAGATTTCTCAGGCATTGGTCGATTTGAACATTCCAAAAGAAGAGATTGATGATTTCAAAATTTCTGCTCTGGGTCCCGAAGAAGAAAGCTATGTCCGGAAACTAAAGAAGTGGTACTTAAGAGATGAAGATATCAAAAATATGTTGGATGATCTAAAAACAAATGTGGATTGTTTGAGAACAGGTATGCAACATTTGATCGAAATTGCCACAGAAAACAGCGAAATAAAACACGAGCGAGATGAAAGTCTAGAAAGAGCTAACAACGAAGAAGTGATATTGCAAAAACTTGCAAAGCAGAATTTCAAGAGCAAAATAGAACGTAAAGTGAAGTCATTTCACCCAGGCACAAGAGAATGGTTGCTAGAAGACCTTGGCAAATGGTTTACAACGAAAGACGAATCGAGATTATTGTTATTAACTGCTGGTCCTGGGTACGGCAAGAGCGTGTTTGCAGCAAAAGTATGCGCAATATTTCGGGAAAATGGGAAATTGGGTGCTTATCATTTCTGTGACTTCAACAACTCGAATTTAAAAGATCCTATGATAATGCTGCAGTCCCTTGCCAGTCAAATGTGCGAAAATGTTGCGGGATTCAAAGAACTGCTTCTTGATCAACTGAAGCGACGTCATAAAGTTTGCAATTTAAACGACGCATTTCAGATTTATCTACAAAATCCACTAGATGAGTTGGAAGCAGAGCCTTTTTTGATTGTCATTGATGGATTGGATGAATGCGCCACCGATGAAAAGAGCGACATGGTGAAATTGATTGCTGATTACTTCCCAGATTTGCCGAAGTGTGTGAAAGTTCTAGTAACCAGCAGACCGGAACTGTCCTTGCAAACACTTGGCAGTATTACAAAAATTGAAATAGAAATGGACAATATAAAGAACCAACTAGATCTTGAAAAATATCTAAAGGACTGCCTTCTAACTTCTCTGGCAAGAAATGCTGTGAATCAATCAGCCCTTTTTCAACACTCCAATGAGGATAACGATTTTCAGATTTTTACAATTGCAAGGAAATGCGAAGGATCATTTCTGTATGCGTTTCACGTTCAGCGGGAGTTACGACAACGCAAAGATCTTGACACAATGACGTTTGAAGAAATTGTTTCTATCCTTCCTCAAGGATTGGGCTCTGTTTACCAAACATACTTTCAACGCCTTGAAAACGAGCTCAAGGCTGTTACGAAAAGAGAAATCGACTTGTACAAGCTTTTGGAAATTCTTGTTTCCACCAACAAACCTCTTCCACTCACGTTTGTTGCTCGAAGTCTTGGTTTGGATCTTGATTGCCGTGATACAAAAAGAATCATTGGTAAAGTTAACGACGCAATTTCATGTTTGTTGTATGTTTACGATGAATCGGTAACCGTTTTCCACAAGTCTGTTTACGACTGGCTCCGAGGAAATGGCTATAAAATTCATGACTATTCTGTCAAAACCCTAGATGGTAATCATGGTAGAAAGCAACTTTGGCTAGTATGCAGAACGATATTTGAAGAAATAAAGGAGAATGTAATCTCGGGGAACGATTTGAAGCTAACAAAAGAAGTGAAGCACGCGCTACAAAATGGATATGACTATCTAATGACGAGTGGTTTGACAGATAGTTTTGGATGGCTAGTGGATATGGTGATCGTGCACCTTTGTTTGACTCTAATTCCTCCAACTGCCCCCGGTTTGATAAAAGCATTGCATAAAGTTCTTAGTGGTGATGACATCATCAGCCTTCAATTGCGGCAACGGATTTCATGGCATTTTGCTGAAATGTCCTTTTTTGAAAAAATGTGGTTGGACCTGATGCAGCCAATTTACGTTTTACCTTATTTAGAATCTGTCATTGATTATTCTCCGGAAGGTTGCTTTACCGAAAGTGAGATGAACATTGCAAAAGCACTCGTAGTAAAAGCTCCACGTTGTGTAAAACGCGACTCGATTCGACCGACAGCAATGTCAACACTTCTAGTGAAGCCTATTCCATCCCGCGTTACAGCTGTTGGTATATCTTCAAACAGACATTTAGCAGCCGTTGCAGGTTCGAATGGGACCGTCTACATTTTAAGCTTACCAGAACTGGTTACAATGTGGCAGTATTCTACTTGTTACAAAAGCGTTTGTTGTTGTGTCTTTGCTCCAAACGATTCATGCGTTCTGTATGGCAAGCTGGAAACCGTACTTTGCATTGAGAATAGAAAAGAAATAAACTATTTTAAAGGCATAAAGGAGCAGTTCAAGTTTTGTGCTTTTTCTCCAAACGGCAAAAGATTGATAACCAGCGATGGCTCAAACGCGATAAAGTTATGGGATGTTGTTCGGCAATCGTTGGTCTGTGTCCTTCGTTCTGAATCTCCGCTAAACAGCTGCTCGTTTAGCAACTCTGGGATCTTTGTTATTAGTGACAATAAATCTGCTTGGAGAGACCCCTACTGCGTGTGGAACGCCATTACACTTCAAAGAGTCGATATTAGGAACTTGCAAACCAGAGATGATATTCGAAAGAGTGCAATGTGCAATCGTTGTAGTCGTCTAGAGCACGCAGTAGTAAGGAGTTTCGAAGGACCAGAAATTTCAAACTCCTTTGAGTGGTATTCTACGATGCCACGTTCAATATACAACGGACGGGACTGCTTTTTTCGTTTCGATGGTCAGTTGTTGCGTGTCATCGAATGTATACATTTCACAACGATAGCGGCATGGGAAATTTTTAATCTAAGATTTCTTGCCTCTCCTAATGAGAAAAATAAAATTATCGAAATTACCTGGATAGCTGGCAATATTTGGTTGGTCTCCACAAGTGAGCAACTGATTGTCTTCACCACGGGGACCGACGATGATTACTCGCGCCTTTCATGCCCAACGCGTGTTCTTTGGTGTTCGTTTTCTCCCGATGGTACTCGACTTGTCACTTGTAATTCAAATGGGTTTGTCAATTTATGGAATGTCAGTACGTGTCAAATTTATCAACGGGTCAGGAGCAATGTTGACAGTTCCTCGGCTGCTTGTTGTTGGTCGAATAAGTACCTGCTTGTTTTTCATTTTACTGAAAAAATTCCTAACGTGTCAAAATATCTTATTGACGAAAACTTCGAAATTTGTCCAACTGAAGTGGAAACTGTATCACTGTGCTGTCTAGGCAACGAGTTTGAAGAGTTCTCCAGAGTAATCGATTTTTCTCAAGGATATCTTAGCTTCGAAACTGTCAGTTCATTCAAGATTCTCAATATCAACATAATTGAGACTCCGAATATCGCCGTCTTGACGAAAAGCGAGGCTATCGCAAATATTGCAGTCGCAGCTGATGCTTCCGTTCTTCTCACTGCCAGTAGCAGTGGTCTTTTTCCAGTGGAAATGGGGCATGTTATCTTGTGGAAAATAAAAAAAGCTCGACCACTCGAGTATGAAAACTTTGCTAGTTTTGATGTACGCGTTGACTCGCTTGAGAGGGTGTTTTGTTGTTTCAGTACCAATCTCCAACTTGCTGTAGCTGTCTTTGAAGGTTTTCATTCGATGCCGCACAATATTATTGTTGTTGACGTAGACTCTGGTGATATGATCAGTAATGGTGAGCAGGTTTGGAGTCTTAACCGTGCTGTCTCAAAAGTGTTTTGTGCAAACATGATTCTAATGCTTGCAGGGAGAAATTTCATAAAAATATTTGATATGCATAGACAAGAGGTACTTGCATTTTCAATTCAGCATTGTCTTAGCGATGATTTACTGGCTATATCAAGACTTTCTCCTAGTGGAAAAGTTATAGCGGTTCCCAATGTAACTGGTAGAATGGATTTCTTTCGATTATCCATTCCTACAGTGCCGAGAAAATCTCGAATCTAGCTGCAAGAGGTCAACAAGTGGTTTCTCTAAAGAAGATGAAGAAGACTTTAACGAATGAACTACGGCTCGTCACTTGGCGACTGAACTTCTAACACTTTTGTGGTTTTCATTAGAATGAAGCAATGAGACGAATTTCGACTTTGAAAATATTTCGGGAAGCGGCTAGACTTCGCTTGGAGCTGGTCTAAAAAGGAGAAGTAAGATGCTTCCTTCCCTCCGCTAGTCTGGGAGTTCACCTTGGGCAAGTGATAGCACTCCCTAGCCTCCCGACCCAGGGTTACGGTTTCCCGTTTTGTCTCCAACAATTTAAGCCACCAATCAAAGAATAGTAGCCAAGTGTATGACCTGAGGGGCAGTTTTTCTCTTGAACTAAAAAGCACATAAACACAAAAGGTTTCTTGTTGGAAGAAAGTGAAGTTGCAGCTTATGCTGGTCTTGTCCTCGTTCCCAGGGCGTGGAGAAGCGCCCGATGTCCTATTCACGATGGCCAACTGAAAACAACCGTCCGGGATTAAGAAAGATAGTGGTCTTGAAACCTTGTCTTAACGAGTGTTTGTGATTTACTAAAAACGATTATGACGTAAGCTCTAAAGATACGCGAGACGAATGAGAAAGATTACATGATGGTGACTGTAAATCAAGGAAACAAGATGATATTGATCGAAGGCAAAATAATAACAATGATATTCAGACACTAATCAATATTGATTGATGCAGATATTGAAGACCACAAAGATCGTGACGGTGATGAGATTAGCTTTTGAATCATAGTGATTATGGTAGATATGTGTGATTATGGTACATATTATGGTAGATAGTAAAGTGATCGTTGATCATGATTTTGATCGGAGTTAAAGTGAGAAAAATGATTTTTAGAAAAAAAACCTAGTATTGATAGATATTACAGATATTACAGATTGCAACAATTCTAAGATTAAATTTCGAATGATAATGATTATGATAGATAGTAAAGACAGAATTCGCGAATTCTCCAATAACAACCGGTACAAAAACAGTTTCTTCCCAGCAATGAATTTTTCTTATTAGCCTCAAGTTTACTGTTAAATATTGATTTTTGCTTTTTTAACTTCATTGCTCATGCACTTCCGTGAATATTTATATTCTTGCCAAATTATTGGGTCACCAGTCTGTTTACCTTTTTTTCAGGAGATCTCTTTCGCATTTTTTGCTTTAGTTAGCTAGTAATTCACGATTTTTCTTTTCCCAACTCTTTTTAATCGGAGTGGTGCTTGTTTGTCAATGCATTAATTAACATATTTTTTCCAATTTACCCACGTTTCATTAGGATCAATGCTCAAATTCACGTCTGTCCATGCTTGTTGTTCTAAGTCTCTTATATAATTTTCTCGGTTAAAATTTTTCATGTGTCTTATTCGAGCTATCCGTTACCAACTTTGTTTGTAGTGGACCTTACGCGTCATATAGACTAGTACATGATAACTTATAGAGAGTTCTATTACCCCAGAATTTATGATGTTTGATGGGGGTGCTTGTAATACAAAGATCAATTAGCGTAGAAGAATATGGTGTAGTTCAGATACTGCAGATACTCTAATTCGTCAGAGCTTAAATCTCCACAAATTTTGTAATAAGGTTGCACCCGTAGGGATAAATAAGAACAGGCCAGCCGGCCAGTCACGGCGTCTGAAGAACTTTATGTAAGATACACGATATAGAGAGTAGCCTCGTGTAAACCATATGGTGTAAACATACCAATGATCGAGATGACTGCGGGGAGTTGTGCACGTGCACTATTGCATGGTTGGATATCACGGTTCGGTGTCCCTAGGAGCATTATGTCGGATCGTGGTCGTCAATTTGAATCTAACCTTTGGGCCTCCTCATACTCCTCCTCGGAACCAAGCGTAACCGCACCACAGCCTACCACTCTTTGTGTAATGGCATCATTTAGCGTTTTCACTGCCAACTAAAGACATCCTTGAAAGCTCGTTTGGCTGGTTCAAACTGGTGGGATAAGTTGCCTATCGTCATACTTGGAATCCGCACCCCCGTCAAAGAGAATCTGGAATACTGCCCAGCTGAACTGGTCTACGGCACCACCCTCCATCTCCCAGGGGAATTTTTCGACCACTCTCAAACCACAGAGACCGACCACTCCTCGTTCGTGGACCGGCTAAGAGATTTAATGCACCGACAACCATTGATCAACCATTGATCGCTGGATCTATTACCCAGAGTTTCCCTAGTCTTGATCTTTGATTCTTGTTAAACTTCTCGTTGTTCCGTCCTCGTCGTGGTCACTAATTTAGCGTTGGGTAACCAATTTAGCGTGGAGGACGCGTACGCTTGTTGTTTAGGTGCAGCGGTGGCGCCAGGATTTCCGCAATGCAGGAGCTAAGGTTCCCCGATAGGGGGCTAGACTATATATTGCAATTGCTTGGCCATACTCGTTAGACGTTATTCTCTACTGCAGCGTTGCAATGCTCATATTTCTAGCATTACATAATTAAAGGTTCAAATGCAAGGTTGATCAATTCGAGTTTGAGTACAATATATTTTTAAAGCATGTCAATGT
This sequence comes from Phenganax marumi, assembly GCA_025400095.1. NCBI lineage: Eukaryota > Metazoa > Cnidaria > Anthozoa > Malacalcyonacea > Clavulariidae > Phenganax > Phenganax marumi. Next base: position 17,867 of record JAODVM010036226.1, read on the forward strand.
ATTTTTTATTTCTTTGAAGTGGTGGCGCTGGCGGACATGAATGAGTCCATTGTCCTTTGCCATTTAGGCGCATCTTTAGCTTCTTCAACAACGATTGCCTTTGGGACATTGCGGTCAGACTCGTGCTCATCTTTGTGTTTAAACACCTCGCTTATTCCATTTGGAATGCCAGAATTTGGAAGTCATGTGGGTTAATGTATGACCAGTCAGGTTCTCTCTGGGGTCCCGTTATAATAACCGCTACAATCCACCACCCTCCGTCTTCAAAGGACAGTGAAATCTTGGAGCATTGGAGCACTTACGCGCATTACTGACTCGGGTGGAGAATCTCTATCCTAGCTGCGGATTAATTTTGGTTGGCCACTATAAACACGTAGATAAAAAACAGTTATGTATAAATTTTGGTGTAACATAGCTAGCGAAGATACCAACAAGAGGAGCTAGTACACTTGATTTAGTGCTCGCCAATCTGTATCCTTTTGTCGTTCGGATTCCATCATTGCATTCCCACCCTTCGGCCTTTCTGATCATTTCGTAATTTCTGTCTCCCCAAGCTACCGAAGCCCAAAGTCAAACATGAAATATAAAACTGTTTTTTACAGTAACTGGCCAAAAGCTGTTGTGAATACCCTGTCACAATTGTTGTAAATTGTTCTTTTGTATTGTAATATCTCGCGCTTTCCGAGCTATTGCTGCATATATGTATGTTGTTTTGCGTGTTAGATTTTAAGTGCCTATCTTGTGTCTAATTTAAACGAAATCGAATCATCCACGATTGCTCAGGATGTGTTATAGTCATTATGTTATATGAATCGTAATATGTAAATCATATTGTGACAAAGCTTAAGCCCTGGGCAAACTAGGAAACATTGTTGCGGAAACATTGTTTCCTGCCATTATTTCGTCATGTTTCCCAAGGTGGGCAAACACTGGGAAACAATGTTTCCGCAACAAAAATCGCACTTGAGAAACATAA
>JAODVM010036337.1:0-18842 GCA_025400095.1 Phenganax marumi
TTGAATCCACCTTCGAAGCAGAGCCCAAACTAACCTGAGTTTAGTGTGTTTACACTTCAAAAAACTAATGTGGATTTGAGTTAACCCGGGTTCGACCCCGGTTAGTTTGCGTAGTGTAAATGGGGCTTAAATGGCACTTCAATATCCTCCTGAAGTAACACTATAGACCGATCAGAAATGAATCTTACTATAAATCTCTAGATAGAACAGTTTAAAAATGATAGAGTTATATCCAGTAAAAATATAGCTTGGTTTTGGTTTCTTCCTGTGGTAATACTTGGATCAATAAGGGGAGACTGTCACAGGTCCTTTACGTATAAACAAATTCAGCCAGCTCTTTATCAAAGACGTGTACACATACTCCTTTCTCAGCAATAGTCAACTCAATCAAATCTTCCAGAATTGCGTTCACTTTGGCTCGTTTCGTACTTTTACTCAGCTCTTTACAATAACTAGAAAATAAGCATTGAAAAACGATTACATTTTGGTAGCAGCGAAAGATGGCCTTTTTCTGAATCTTCGTATAAGGGAAAAGCAGTTTAGAACGAAAAATATTGCAAACATACCGAGACAAGTTCGGAAACCAAGGCGCCATGTACTCTAGGCACAAATGCTTCAACTCATGGTTCGATTTTTTGAAACCAGTTATACATTCCTGTAAAAACTAACAAAGCGAAAGGATGTTCAATATATATAGGTCCACTTACACAGGCGATTTTCGCTGCGAGTTTTCTCGTGTTGAACGATGTGAAAGAGTGGACAACTGGCGAACATAATGGTCCAAGAAGTTTGCTACTGCCCTCGCCAGTCAACCTACTCGATCACATACGCTGAGAGGAGAAAGATCGCAGCAAAAATCGCCCGTGTAAACGGGCCATATATGATGGTAAAACGTGAAAAATGAAAGTCCAGTCGTACTTCTAAGGTGAGATGCGGCTCCTTGCCCGCGAGGCTGCTGCTTATGCCAACAATGAATATCGTATTATTTGCTGGAATACACAGACCTAAAGAAAATTTTAAAAATCAAAATCGTTTGTTCAATGCTTGCATGTCGAGGCAGGAATTAATAGTGTTCGAACTCTTTGGCGTAGTTTACTTACCAGTCCCTTCGAACAATCTCTCCTCAATTTTGAAATGAAAAACAGTTGTGAGAGCACACAGCAAATTGTAGGCGGCCAAACGAAGACTTGGATCTCGAGTGCCAAGATTAAGCAAAGCCTGAGAGTAAAAGACACACGTTTAAGTTAAAAGATAAGCGAAGGATTTTAAACTGCATGCCTAATCTTTTTCAAACATACCATGTTAAGTAGTGTCCCAGGAACATCTTTGGGCAGAATTTTTTTCGTCGCAGCTGTTTGGTTCTGAAAAAAAAAGAAAAAGACAACTGCTGTTGTTCACCTGATTTCAACATAAAATTATCCGAGGGGTAAATTATTCTGAAAATCTTCGTATACACTTCGCTGAAAATCCAAAAAAATCTTTGAAGATCAAAATCCCGCAAAAGTCCTAAAAATCTTAAAGAAATTCAACAAGTCTGTAAAAATAAAAAAAAATCACATAGATTTCATATAGAACTACTTGATTTTTAAAATTTAACGCCCACATATCGCAAATATATGCGAAAAAAATTCCCCGGAAAAGAAAATGGCGGAAAAATGCTTCAAAGAATCTCTAAAAAAATCCCAAAATCCCAACAAAAATTACAGGGATTTTTTAATCCAAAAAGTCTTCGTACAATTTTTTCAGAGTAATTTACCCCTCGAAATTTTCGCTCATACGCAAGTCTTTAACTTTTCCAAGTTTCCAAACAATGACTTCGTTGATTATATATTGAATACAGTGAAGCCGTTTCATTACATAGAATCACAGTTCATTATAGGAACATTTAAATTTGCAAGTTTTAGATCATGTTCAACGTTTTCCCTTGAAAAAAAAACAAAACCTTATACCGGTTGAGACATGAGCCATTTCTTCTTCAAATGGTTGACTGCTTGGACTATCTGATCAGATTCATTGCTCATATACAATACCCTAGCTGTTGTTTTAAACTTCAAAACAAACAAATTATCATCAGGATTTTGAGAGTAAACCTAGAAGTAAGAAAATACGGATTAAAAATCGGGATATACAACGAAGCTATCAAGCACGCGAATGCAGTGATTTGTCATACGTCTTCAATTTCATTTGGGAAAAAAATATCTTTAATGTGAAAACTGTAGCCTAAGACTTTGTGTTTTTCAGAAGTCTGGATCTGAATGCAATTTGGTCCGATCTAAACGAAGAAAAATATAAGAACTTTCAGGTACTCACAAGGTAGAAGAATAACAAAAGATAGAGAATTATTTTACGAAAATGTCAACAAAATATCAAGAACCTTGATGAACACCGAAAGCCTGTAATGAACTTTTATTGCACTAAAAACCTGCAGAAGATGGACGTAAAATTACTTTATGACTAAAATTAATATTACCAAAGTTGACCCGTTCAATTAAAAAATTATTAACTGCAGTTTACTTACGTTTAAATCTTTTTCTAAAGACGTAGTTGAACTCGGAAGTTTCAATTCTTCTGGGTCAATATAATCATTGAATTTACTGAGATTGTCAATCACAATAACTTGACCGTGATGCTATGAAATTGAATTTCAACAACATAAGAACAACACGTTCGCAACAGGATGAATTACCGTTTGAAGACATTCATCCTTACTTTGAAATGAGAAAAGAATCTCTCGTTAATTTTAATGTACTCCTTCAAGGCGCCATTCATGTTATAAACATATACGGCTTGCAAGCTGTTTACAGTGCTCACTGGCAAAACTGCTATGCTTTTTGTTAACGACATTAGCTGTAAAAGACAAATTCAAATAAACTCGGGTAAGAATGACTGCACAACGACAGATGGCGCTCAATTTGAACACGTAAATCTTAATCCTACAAAAATTGTATAATTTTCAAAATTTTCAAAACATGTTTTTATGATCTGGAGATGACTTTTTCGGGCAAATTGTCAATTTGCAGTGTCTAGGAGAAATTTAGTACAACTTGGGGCAAGTGTGGAAGTTTCGATAAATTTCATGAAAAAGCAAGGGGAAAATTTTCAAATTTGCGAATGTCACAGCAGCTTGTAATTCTTCAAAGTTATATAGCCGGCTAGCTAATGTTAACCTTCATGTCGTATCACTAGAAAGCTAAGAATCCACAGATATTCAGAAATATAAAATATGGAGCACCACAAAGGAAAATTTCATAAAATATCACAAAATGTCAAGGAAAAGCAACACAGGCACTTTTTTTATTTTGGAGCTAATTTCTATCCAAAACATAAAAATACAAATTTTTCAAAACACGCTTTTGTGATATGAAAATGACTTTTTGGGGCAAATATATCGAATAATAATAATGGTAGAGTCTGATTGGATGCATGAACAAGTGTGAGTAAATTTGATATTCTCAACCCAAAACAAAAGAACCTCTACCTTCATTTGGCTTGAGGTAGTCGTCTGGGTGACATCACATACTAGTTCCCAGGCCTGCCCGAACGATGACTTGAGCGTCAACAACACGTGATAGGTCAACCGCTCCGAACTGATGACATCACCTCTATAAGTAACATACACGAGAAGTAGTTAGGCACTCAAGGATGACACTTCAGCATCTTGAAGTTTAACCTCACCGAAATCTCCGAGGAATGAAGTAGAAGACAGGATTTCCACTTTTCGACCTCCCCTCCTGAAAAAAAACAACCCAGAAAATGCACAGATATTTCTATTGTAAAAATGCTTCCTCTGCCTTCAGGTTGAGCCATTGAGGCCCGTTCACAAGGGCGACGTTTGCCGCGATTTTCTCCTCTTGGCATATGTGATAGAGTAAGTTAACTAACGAGTAGATTGGCGCGGAAATGCTGCATCAAGCATATTCGGCGTTATCCGCTCTATTACATCTTTCAACACGAGAGAAATCGCCGCAAAAATCCCCTGTGTGAACGATGGGTCTTTAAGACAAATGCTGAAATGTTACCTGATAAAATATCTTGAGATTTCTAATTTCTTCTAGGTCCCGATCTCCCGTGTCGGCATGGCGCGCCATGAACTCTTCGAAATCCGAAGAACCACCCTGAGTAGCCCATCTGGATAGTAATACAATCAGGTATGGTAGCTACAAAAACTGACTTTATCTAAACTGGATGGTTTTCTTACTTTTTTTGTAATTGTAATCTCTGAGGATCAGGTCGTCCTAGACGAGCCAACAGTGTTGTCAACTTTTCAAAAACTCCTCGACCGTAAATCTTGAATTCGCTGAAAATAGTAATAATTGTACATCGCGAATCAATGTAACGTACACGCTTTGTGTTCCATGCAGATCCACGCTTACCCCCTGGCAGCCATATATAACCCAATCTTCTCCTGACTGTTCCACAACATGCGATGAAGGGAGAGGATGTTGGCGTCGCTGACGAACGAATAGACGTCACGATCATCGCGTTTCATTGACGGACGGTGGAGAGAAATTCTCTCAAAGTATCTAAAGAATAATATGCAACAGAGTTTAACTTATAGTTTTTCGGTAACACTAGATCAATAAGAGATGACTCTTAACTGGATCTCTAGGAAGAACGGTTTAGATATGATAGAACTATCTAGCATAGATAAAGTTAGGTTAGTTCTATAGTAACACTAGATCAATAAGAGATGACTCTTACTGGATCCCTAGAAAGAACAGTTTAGAACAGGTGAAACTATCAACAATAAATACAATTTAGTTTAGTTTCGCTCTCTGAGTGAATAAGAGATGACTCCTACTGGGTCTCTAGAAGTAACAGTCTATAGAAGCATCCATGCAGTCTAAATATAGCTAGTCTAGTTTTGTTTCCTTACTGTTGAGTTTTTGTGAGATTTTCTTTCAAGAAATCATTAAGCGGTTCCATATGTTTCTCTTTCGTAAACAATACGTTATTAGCAAGACTTTGAAGAATCTGTGGTAGATATGAAAAGAAAAACGTAACTCCATCCTTTAAAAGATATAACAATTGAAAAAGTTGTCCAGTACTATAGTTAGTTCAGTTGTTTACCTTCGACAAAAACATCAAACCTCTGCGGATGTTTTCAGGAGGGGGATGATCAACAATTCCAAGCATTTGAGGAGAATCTGTACGAAAAATTTACGTATCTTTACAAAACGTTTGCGTCTAGACGCTAAAATCGCGACAACATTCGTCAAAAATGATCGTACTTATCGCTGGATTAATGCAACGTAAAAATATTGCGCTGCCAACCGCCTCTGCTTTGTGCTGACGAAATCTTTGACTAACAACCTAACAGAAGAGAATATTTTATATCAAATAAAAAAAAATCCATTACAAGACTTCTACATAGGTATACAAATACCTTTTTTAAGCAGTAACATAGCAATCTTAACGCATTTGGAAAACTAAAAACATAGAAAACCACATTTACACAAACGTACGACGAAAGATACAAAACAAGATGCATTGCTTACTCATCAAGCGAAGCGAAAAAACGATTTAAAAATTTCTCCGCCAAATTGATCACATTTTGTGTATTTTCTGCCAGATTTTCTCCTTCCTCTAGTCTAGAAATTGATAAATCATATGATTCATGTTTCTTCGTATACGTACACACGAACAAGTGAACTCGCGAAGAAACGTTTTAAATCAAACCTGCTCGGATCCAGCTCAAAAGAAGTGTTCAAGTTTTCTTGCTTCAATAAAGGTTTAATCAGAGGGCCCAGCAAGGAGTGAATGTAGTTAGCTCCATAAATCTTGAAACAAAATGTCGTCACTTTCGTCGCTAATGTATTGCCTCGAAATAGAACATGGAATCCTTCACAGTTCCGAACCTAGAATAAGACATTTTGTTCAATAAATTTTTCCAAAACAAAATAAGTCATTCGTACACGGATGGCGGCTTCACCGCCCAACACGTTTGCTTAAACATGAACAAAAAGATAAAACAAAGACTTTAGTGAAGTCTCCAAACCATATCTGCAGTGACTAGCTATATCCCAAAAGATTTCCTTACCTCTTGAGATAATATATTCCACAAAAACTGATACAACAAATTCATTGCATCAAATAGAGTGACTAAAACTTGCGCAAGGTCATCTTGTTCGTTAGAAGGCACGACATTGGCTAATGCTACAGCCAATGAGAGCTCTCCTTTCTCACCCATTGTTGCCATCAAATTAGCAAGCTGTTCATAGCGGTCACGTGTTGCTGTTTCCGCCAACGTGTCGAACTCTGTGCCCTGCAAAAAGCAAAGGAGATGAGCATGTAAAGATTATCAGACTTTGTTTAAGAAGTCCATGTAGCAGATTGCAAACGAGATTGTAAATCGGAGGTATAGTTTCGATAGCTCTACCTGGTTAAGAATTTTCATCAAAACTTCCATGAATATGGCTCTGGTTGCCAAATCAATGTGGTATCCCAATCCTAAAGCAGAAATGACAATTTAAAGACCAAAAGTTTATAGCTATAAACATGACGTCTACTTTGCTTCTCATGGTGTGGATATCACTCAGAGACCTACAAAACCTTCAGACACCCGAGTACACCCCACAACATGACGTTCTTCACCCTTCACAAAATCATTAATAACTTATGAACCACAAACACAGAAAATCAGTAACGTGAAGGAGTGTTCGAAATCGCAGGGAGAAATTACTTAAATTAAGTCACATTTCGCATTGAATTCCTTGCAAAATGCGCGCTTTCGTTTGAGAAGCAAGTTCAAACAATCGTAAAGCCTGTTTTCCACTAGGCGGATTTTCCGTGCGGAAAATACATCTACCAAACTGATTGGCTAGCAATATATTTCGCCACGAAGCGAACCAATTTTCCGGACGGAAAATCTCGCCTGATGGAGAATGGGCTCAAGGAAGACTTCCTCCGATTCCAAAACATCTCGAAGTTCGTCCTCGTATTTTCACCTCCAGTCGGTGTTTGAAAATCAGATGTATGTACAATTCCTATTCTCACCTATGGCGTGCGTGAGGCCAGCGTCAATATTTGCACTGAGTAAGTTGGACATGGCTGCCACAGTGCATTGATGGAGGTTGTCATGATAAGTCAATGTGCTCTTCTGTCGTTTTTTCTCTCTCGTTACAATTTCATTTTCGTCTTCATCCGGATTCACACATTTACTGAGCAAGTTGAGAAACAGTGTGAAATACCTGCAAATGAATACACCAAAGTTCAATCCTTTTGCAAACCAGCTCTGTTCTCAGATAAAGCTGGTTTTTATAAAACCCTGGGCAAACTAGGAAACATTGTTGCAGAAGCATTGTTTCCTGCGAATGTTTCGACATGTTTCCCAAGGTGGGCAAACACTGGAAAACAATGTTTCCGCAACAAAAATCGCACTTGGGAAACGTAAAATGTTTCTGAATTTGATAGGAAACATTTTTGCTTCCCGAGAAGCAAGTTTTGTTTCCGCAACAATGTTTCCACAGGTGGGCAAACATGGAAACATTTGACGAAACATCGCGAATCACAAATGTTTCTGCAACAATGTTTCCTAGTTTGCCCAGGGCTTAAATCATAATTCATCAACGATTTCGTACAGATTTCATCGTCGGTGGTCGTTAATGAGTAAAATATTTTGTCTACTTCAAATGATTCCCTTGTTCATTTATCACTGACAATGGACTAGAACACATCACTGATGAATGACGATACACATAAAAGCGAGGGTTAAATAAGGATAATAAGGGTTAGCAGAGTCGATGAGGGTAACGCCGGGAGGGGTAACTCACTTTAGAAAGAGTTCTGACTTTGCTTCCATAATATCGACATCAGTAGCTTCAGGTTGAAGGGGAAGAGCTGACAGCAATTGAGCAATGGCCTTCATCGCACACTCGTCTAAGTAACTAAAGAATTTCAAGATAAATTATACGTAATTCAGTGAGTTGATAGATATCGATTATGCAATCACTCAATCAATAATCAGTCTTATTTCAACTGACCGTGAATTAATTGTAATCTCATGCGGCAAATTTGTGTCTTCATTGGACGCATGCGCAACCCAGTCCGTGAGATACTCCACTAACTTATTGCGAAATTTAATCTCTTGAAAAAAAAGCACTTCGTCACGGTGACTCATGAGCTGCAACGACAAAAAATATCATTTATGGAACAATATTAAACTTTTATACACGCACAAAAAACTATCGAATTAAAAAAAAACAGCAGACAAACTATTCTTACCGTAACAACAAGTTGACAAATTCTTGATTTGATGATTAGCGAATGAGAAGTGAACGGCAAATTTCTCGTGTATCTGAAGAAATGCTGATATTTATTAAAATTTTGCAGATTGAAAAGGTGTACCATTCACGAGTTGAAATCCCCTGACGTTAGGCAGAGTAGAATTCTACATAAGCGGGCGGCTGTACGAAAAGCAATTAGCTTAAATAGAGGATAAGCTCAAGATACAAATCATATACGTACATTCCTCGTAAAACCAAACGTAAAGTTTTTCCACTAAATACAATCATTACGTATATAACTATTGGTGTAGCATTTCAGATTGAATCGGAAATATTTACAAGATATGAGGAAGTGCTTTTAAATTCTGGCCTATCCACCGTTTGAGTTAATCGGCTTCGTACAACCGATCGCAGCCATTAGGTATACCTTATGATTGAAATAATTATAGGTTCAATAATTTCCATTTTAAAGCAGTCGACGGCAACATCATTCTTGTTCTCCAAAATGTGTTTCATTATTGCTATCACCTTGAAACGAATAGAAACAGTGAAGATAAATACTATAATAACATCAAATGGGCAACTGAGTTTAAGAAATTGTAAAATATTGAACAAAAAGATACCTGGTCGACAAAACAAGTATTCACCTCTTGTACAATGGCCTAAAATACAAAAATGTCGAGTAGAACATGAGTAGAACCATAAATACACGCAACACAATGACTTGTGAAGACGTCTTATTTAACCAACCTGGCCTCCCGAAGTGAAGAATTCGTCCAAATCACGGCGAATTTCCTTAAACAAAGTACTGTACAAAGCTGAAGTGAGCTCTTGACCAATGAGATCCTTAATAATGAGTCGTATCTATACCAGAAATATATTGTAAATATATCCAGTAAATTGTCATAATCAAGCGAATAGCGTTAAACACCCTGGGGTGACATAATGTAGATAAACTTGAATAGAAAGAAACCTTAGGACCGATATGTTCATTTGTACAAACACCTAGTTTCAACAGCTCATCCACAAAGCTAAAAAAGAAAAAAAACTCATTTACTGCTACGAAAGAAATTTCAAGGTCTGGCAGTCCGAAGGTAAGTCGTGGCGGCATACGTGCATCAGTTTTGAAGGGCCACAAAACTTCAAGTTTGCTTACAAAACATGAACGTACAAAGATTCGATAGTGAAATAATACTCACCCTTTCACGGTTTCGGCTTCCTCCGGTTGAGAAACTGACGGTTGACGAGTAATTTTACCGATGGCGGATCTCGACCTAGTTATACGGCGACTATACAAATGATAAAACATGTCTATTTAACCCCTTAGAACAAAAAAATAGATGTAAAGTTTTGATTTCCCAACCATAGTACGTATTTTACCTGAATTCCGGATTCTCTTTAAAACAAACCGCACCAAGGGAACACAGAAATCCAGTCATATAATTCCACTCGTTAATGTACCCCTAAAAATTTATAAAAATTTAATTCAAAGAAAGAACGTTGTTAGCACAGTAGCCAAAAACAGGATCAGTTTGACTCTACCAATCACCACAGGTTTTCTTCAGTATATCATATATTAACAATGGATAAAGGCTCGATTATATGAAGTATTTCCTACCTCAATGCTATCAGCGGATATCTTTCCCGACTGACTAAACCTAGTTGTTCGCCGTCGCGTACTTTTCGAAGACTGCACAGGTTCACCTGGAATTTCTTCTTTTGGAAAATTTATAAGAGCACGTGTGAGCTTCTTCCACCGCGAATAAGTACAATCCCAAGCCTGGAAAAAATGTAACAATGAATGTAACAATGAATGTAACATGTAATAATGTAACAATGTAACAATGAATGAGTTTACTGCATGGCAAGCAAGAGAGAAAGCCAATCGATATATTGACAAAGATATTCAAATGCTTGCATGTACTCCTTTAAGGCCCGGTTTAGACGTCGAACTTTTCATGTGCCGAACCTAATGCTAATGAGCAAAAGTCTTTGTTTAGGTTCATTTCCATTCGATTCGGCACATGAAAAGTTCGACGTTTAAACCTGGCCTAAGTCGCACCTGTTTGTTTCCGGATGTTTGAACTTTAACATTTCGTAAAATTGCCATTATTCGTTTCTGAAGGGCAAGACGTCCTGTAAAGAAGACACTCAAATATCTTATGACGATCCACACACTGTTTTTCTATTCTCAGTTGCAAGCGAAAGGAAATGACGCTTGCGCACTTTGCCTCCACACCATACAGTGCCAGTTTTCTCCACATTTTCGAGTGTAACATTGCATTCATAACAAACGACTCTTACTGGATCTCCAGAAAGAATAGTTTAGAAATGATAGAAGTATCTGGTATATATTTAGAGCAGTTTCTGGCGACTGATACCTGTCGACTGCAGACCAACCTGTAGTAATATTATTAGCAAGATTCGCGAGCTCGTCGTAAACAGAGAATATTGATGTAACAAGGTTGAACTGAGCGATGTTGTCCATGCTTTGACTTGAGACAATGTTGATTTCTGTACAGAGAAATTTCAGACACGAGAGAGCTGTCAAAATGGCTTCGGCGTCTGGATTCCATAGATATTGCAGGAAGACTTCCTAAAGTATCATTAGAACGTTCACCAAAGAGACGAGATTATACAAAACACTATACAGGTCTTTTCCTGTAGTAACACTGGAGCTAGCTGTATAGGAGATGACTGTTACTGGACTTCTAGGGAGAACAGTTAAGATCTGATAATAGAAGTATCCAGTATAAACATAGTTAGTCTACTTTAGGTTTTCTCCTGTGGTAACACAGGATCAATAAGAGATGACTTTCACTGGATCTCTAGGAAGGAACAGTTAAAAACTGATAGAACTATTTTGGATAAGTATGGTTAGTTTAGGTTTCCTTCCGCAGTAACACTGGATCAATAAGAGATGACCGTTACTGGATCTCTAAGAACAGCAGTTGAAATATGATAGAACTAAATTTCTTTTCATATAACCTATACCTCAAGTTTCACTCTAGCAGAAGACGAGACGAGAGAATGACAGGAAAAATTCTGATCATCCTATATAAATATAGCAGAATTATAAAGGAACCGTTCGAAAAATCTTTCTAGATTCTTACTCTAATTTTGTCTGGGCTCAATAACGAAATGTTACCTTATTTTTCTGAATAAACTCGTCTCTACACGCCATTAATTTCTTCATGTACTTTAAAAGCCACAAATCCTTGGTGCCATGATTCACCAAAGATTCTCCGATCAAATGAACACATTCTGAACTAAAAGTGTCGTTGAAATGAATCGATTTTATCGTAATACATTGACATTTCCAATAGGACACCAAGCAACTCATACCTGATTTCCCAAAATGAGTAAATTGGTTCGGACGGGTTCCATAGTTGAACATTTTCAGGCGAATGAAGAACTAACAACGTCTGCAAACAGAATTTATCAAAATATCAGTCGCAAGCAAGCAAACCAACGAGCAAGCAAACACGCAAGCAAACAAACCAAAAAACAAACATGGCGCTGGAATCTTGTGTACCTGCGAGGCCTCTTGGGATACATCTTTGCCGAAATGTGACGACAAGATCACGTGAACAAGACCAATTAGCAAGGTCTGCGAACTTTGATGAACTTCAAGGCTTACTGTCTGTGAGTTCTAGAGAGTTTTTTTTCAAAAGATTATGTTATTCATCATTATTCATCATCAACTTACAAACATGAACTCTGTTTACTTTTTCAGCATTAAACGGCCTTTTTGAAAATCTACTAACCGAAAAAGCAAATGCTGGCTCCATGCGAAAGAGTCGAATGAGCCAAAGCAACAGTTCCTTTTCCGCTTTCAACGATCCCACTTCCTCCTCTTTGTTGCGTTTTTCCTTGCCTTTATAAAGCTGAAAAATTACACTCAACATTAAAAAGCGTTCGGACGCAACAAAGCTTTGAACAAGGCGACTTGTCAAAACAAAAAACCATATAGATTTAGCGCTATATGAATACTAAACGTAATTATTATTAAAACGTTTCAATTTTCGTCAACAACCATTCTGACGTTAACTTTATACTAACTACGCTCATTCGTGTACTTCCATGACTATTTTCTAAGCCACGTATTTTTTCCAAGGTTTTCTGCAAAAACAAAGCAAGACAAAAGCATGGTATCGTCAACTATTATTCATGAAAAGCGTCCAGCGTATCAAATTTGATACCTCAAATAGATTACGAAGTGATTCAGCCTTTGAGTACATAACTTTTAGAGTTGGCCACCAATGCAATGGTTTCTGCAAATAAAATAAAAGAGAGAGGAAATTCAGTCACAAAATCGCACGACTTCGTTCTCGTAGTCATATCTAAAGCTCTGTAATATCCTGAAGTGCTCTTCTATTCAATATAGATCTCCAGTACCTGTCTAACAATCGTGTACAATCCCTTCACGTACACAACACTGAAAAGAACTGGTGCAGTTGGCGCTAAGCAGTCATCAAATGCTTGGCTATTCCGATAATTGATTCGAAAACTTGAAACGAAGCAATCAACCATTAGAGTTTCAACTGGAATCGCTGTCTGTGAGACGATCGCAAATGGCTTGCTGATGTTGAAGAGAAGAGCCTGCAAATAAACAATGACAGTCATAGTTTTGGTTTTTGGATTCTTTTAGTGGATAAATAAGAGATGACTCTTACTGAATTATTTATGACAGAGCTTTCAAGTAGAAATATAGTTAAACATCTACCTTCAGTTCGTTCATAACAGTTAAAACAAGAAAACAAAGTACGGAGTTATCTTCTGGTTTAACATAGGTCGCACATTTGCACAATTTGACGCAAGCAATTGCTGAGCTTTCAGTCAGAGCTTTCGCACTAGTCAATGCTGCTTTCAAGTTCTCGAGAAACTCTCGCTGTATAAAAAATACCAGAGTAAAAATAAATGAAAACGTACAGGAAAACATCACGGGTGTTTCATCAGCTAATCCAGTTTCTTCTTGTAGTAACACTTGATCAATAAGCGATAATCGTACACGGACCTTTATGAATGAAACATCAAAATAAAACCAATATACCTTGACTTCAAGATGTGAGTTCTGTTGTTTTTCCCCAGATGCAATCGCTTTTAATGTGTCCTGTGATAATATTACATAAAAATCTTATGAATAATAAAACTCTCTCTTCTAAAACTGGTGATTGTAAATGTACTTCAGTTTAAAACTTACCGAACTCAGCATCAGTAACATTATCTGCAAAGGCCACACCGCTGCTTTTCTTTTTGTACTTTCAGCAAACGAAATCAAAATCTCAAAAAAATTGTCACACAGCTCTAGAAAAGAAACATTTGTTGTTACAGTGTCGTTGATTCAACGAGACATGAGTTGATGTCAGATGACTTACCAGATAGCTTTTTCGAAGGTGTTCTTTGTACTTTGGCAAATTCTTCAGCATTGTATTTTATCCAGTTCCAAATTGCCTTTGAAAAACAAATATGGACATTTCATGATTCAAATGTTATAACTATGCCTAATTTTCCACCTTGATCTTGACACTTTAAAGCAAAAAGACAACTCAAAAATTATACTATTCTTGACGTTGAATCAATGATGAAAAATTCTACCTTTTCTAATGAAGAAACCAATGCTAATTTTGCAGATTTCTTTAAGGATTTGAACGTATCCAGACATTCTAAATATGGAACTACTTGTAATGAACAAATTTGACCTCCAGTTCTCACTTATGCAGGCAACTATGATTTGATAAAAACAAAGCTAACCTTCCAATAATATAACCAACGAAGAAGACGTCAGCTTGAGGTATCTGACTAATGTGAGGTAATTCACATCATTGGATCCATCGTCCACACTAGACAGCTGATGAAGTCTGAAGAAAACATGCTCTTTGATCTCACTAGAATCTGTGCATGTTGACAAAGACATCACAAACGTTCAACAACATTTCTTTGCAACAACTATTTATTACCTGAAAGAGACTTTATTGAAAATTGCAGAGAAGTGAAATGAACTGATGTGCGAAACAATTTTAGCAGCCAACTTTTGGACTTCAGTTGCATGAGGAAATTCAAATGTCTGAAGAACATACTGCAAGAGAAATTATCATTATGGAACATTTTACAGTTTAGGAGTCGACAGTTCATGAATATCATATAAGAGATATTGATATACAAAAAGCAAATCATAGTACCTGAATTATACTTGGTAAAAGGTTTGACAAAACATCATCTTCCAAACGAGAACATTGTTCGGGATACTAAAAACATTCATTTCGATTGGTTTAACAATTAAGAAGCAAAGGTCATACAAAGCATTTTGGAACTTTACATTAACTGAAGTTTTACACACCTTGCACAGACATTTCTCAATAGTGCTCAGTACAATAACATTGGATTCACCAATTTTTACTTGATGAAAAGGAATTCTAAAAACATAGAATGATCAAAATCTGCATGTACAAGCAAAACACAAAAATGGTTTTGCTCATCTAGAGCAAATACTGTCTTTCCTTGTAGGGTACAGTTTAAATCACTTCAAATCCAACAACTTACAATAAAAGCTGGCTCTTTGATTAATTTTGACAATCCCTGCATAACAAGAGGAAATCTGTGTTCACTGAGAGTGACAAGAGTTTCCTGGATTTTCTCAATGCTTTCTTTAGATTCATTGTGATCTGGTGTCCTCTCATGTGGAAGCTTGGAAACAAGATAATATTTTTCACATGCACAGAATACAGCTTAGGGCAGGGTTCTTCGAACAACACAAAATGCCCAAGACAGTACGGCTTTACACAATGAGTGCCAAACTGATTTACTTAGCAGGGACTTGTCACTAAATTATTTAACTAAACTATCTGCCAAATTCTGGTCTTAGCATAATTGTTCAGTTCTTTAAACCATGAGCTACTATTGTTATATAATATGAAGCAAAGCGATGATGAAGGAATTACAAATATACGTATTTTTGAGCAGTAAGATTGTCACAAATTCACACTATTAATTATTGACTATTTGTAAAGCAACAAAATAAGCCCACAAAGCTAGGTATGTTTACTAAGACTTCATGAGAAGATTATTGACCAAAAATTAAGTAAAATATGAAGCAAAACTGGAAAATTGTAAACAAAGGCATGGCTTGATTACTTCTTGAAAGTAATGTATTAAATTGCTTCCCTTTTACAAAATAATTTTGCAATCTCCTAGAATAAATTACTTCTTATAATCTGATGATGCATTTATGGTTAACAATTAACAGGCCAAATATAGTTCTGCCAATATTAAACACATAATATATTTTAGCTAGATTTTGAACAAAAAATCTGGACAAAAATTCTGGTTAAAATATGCTTAAAAATGCACTTGTATGCACTGGTATGGCAGAGTTTAGCTACGGTTCAAGTACAACAATTTTATATACGTATAAAGACCGTTGCCTAACTGAACTATATAACAAGGTGTTGTGTAAACATCTAGATCACGTTCAATTTATAAACTTACACAGCTAGGTATAATAAATACATGATCTTAAAATATGTACCTGAATTTGAAATCTTTGCAAAGCAATGCGGACCCATTCATCCGGCTTATTAACTAGCATGATCGATCAAAACTCGACAGAAACTATCAAAGAACATAGCTTATGCCATTTTACTTGCTGATCAAACGACTGCCTCGATTGTGCCAGTACCCCGACAAAAAATCGCCCAAATATTTTCCCAATTCCTGGAGTGGCTCCCTGTCGTTGCAGAATTCAGGAGAGATTCCAAGATCAACCTTGAGATATTCCAAGCTAGCTTGACAGGAAGCTTTATAATATTTCTCTTGGGTACATAAACCGCTCCTCAGAGCATAAAATGCTATCTTCTTGCCCTGCAAACGTTGAGAAAGCAAGATCAGCTTAGTGCCTAAGAAAATGCCCTCTATTTACCATCGGTAATCACTAGATCGCAATAAAGTATTGTTGATAGTACTCCACTGCTGAGAACATGCTCGTTTACTTAATGTCTGCATACTAATTAGTTACATTTTGCATTTGAACACCTTTATCCATAAGTGACCCAAACAAACAACCTAGTGAGTGATTACCTCTAAGCTTGCTTGCCTGTTTGTTTGTTTGTTTGACCACAAGAATCCTTTCCCGGTTATCATAAACATGTAATAAAAGAGCTGTCAGCACACTGCATTTCACTCAGTCTAAGCGCAATTCCTGCAATAAACAATTATTAACTATAGTTTTATTGAAATTTTACATAATTCTCTCCATTCATATTAAGCAAATACAATTTATTGACCATTACAAATTTTTTATTCAAAGAAAAATTACAAATATATTGCGGATGAATTAATTTATTACATATTTATTTTTGGTTCTTCCAGAGCAGGATGAGAAGGAATGAATGGAGCACTGGAAACTAGTTGAGGATTCACAACCTGTTCATCCCCAGTCTTTGTCGGTTCTACTTCAATCTTAATTTCTCTTTCACGATTCAATTGGCTTTCTGAAACATAAGATTGAACCAGAGGTTCAGCCATAGTCATCTCTTACCAACCCAGTGTTACTACAGGAGGAAACCTTACAACAGCTATGTTTCTACTGAATAGTTCTGTTGGTTTTCAACTGTTCTTCCCACAGATCAAGTAAGAGTCATCTCTTATTGATGCAGTGTTACAACCAAGTTATCTTAATGAGAAAACAAACCACATACTTCTCATTACAGTCTTCATTTTATCCACAATATGTTTACTGACACGAAATCCCGGAATATCTTCAATATATACGTGTATTCTCACTGTTTCTGAAATGTGAACTTGATTATGAAATTCCATAAGCACAATCTCTCCACAATAGCAGTAGTTCATACTGGAAATAAGTTGAATTGACCGATTTTATTGGCAATAGTAGAAGTCTTCATGAGCTAACAAGTCATAGAAGCCTGGAAAAGCAAAACAAACTGTAATTATAACCAATGGACAATGGAAGTACAGTGTCCTTCTGCTTGTCCAGGAAATGAATTCCTAGACACAAAGGCACTGCCACCTAAGTCTATGAACTCACTTTTTCCTCCAGTAATGGGCAGATGACCATTCTCATACAACCACTGCTTGTCCTCTTGATCACCAACATACTGCACAAAAAAAACCTGTTTTGTAAACTTGTTTGAGTAACACCCATGCTTCTCTCTCGGGAACATAACCATGAACAATACTCTGCTTGTCACGGCAACCAGCGGCAGAGACTTGCAAGACAATAACATGACCTTGCTTCACGTAATATTCAAATACCTTGAACAACTCTGGATGTTGACTGTACAGTTTTCCACGAGTAGCTGCAAAACCTAAAGCTCTGAGCAGATAAAAGTTTCAACATTTAAGATCAATGTACATCATTTATTGTATTTTATTATCAAATGAACATACTTGTTGGCTTTGACACCCATAACAAATTCAGTGTCATAATTGATACAATCTGGATCCCACTAAAATGACAAGCATGGATTTAACATAAATTGCACTGTGCATTTTAACTCTAGACTTTGAACTTCTATGAAGAAAGGGCAGGTTTGAAATATATCTTCTTCATTTTGCTGTAGAACTGACCTCATAATGCACATTCTTCTCAGCACGACTGGCCTTGGCTGATGGAGCTCTAACAAATCCGAAAAAAGAATTTGCAAAAACAGTCGTCTGGTATTGTTCATACTTACCATTTAATAGCATTCAAGAAAAACTATCCATCAATTTGGTTCAACGAAGTTAACATATACACCCACCCATCATCTTTGGGCTCTCTGGGTCGACGTCTCTGCAAAGACAAAAAGACAGACTTTGAATGCAAAAGTAAATTGAAAATTAAATTTCTAAAATATTCTACCTTGCGAACAAATGGTGAACCAGTTCTGGATTCTCTTTCAGGCTTGACAAGAAAATAACTGAATTTGGTTTTGCTATTTTATTGTACATGAAAAATTGCAAGTTACCATTTATCTACCTTGTCATTGATGGGGCTTGCTAGAACACTGACCCACTCTGCCCACTCCTTGGCTTGTTATATTTACACAATATGAAGTAACGGGGGGCGTCGTGGAGAAACAACACGAAAACAAATAAAGCTGCGTATATTTTGAATTGGGTTTTTTACATGCGTATGGGTGAAAAAAGCGATAAAATCTGGGATTGTATAGTGGTTGGTGCAGGTATAGAAGGCAGCAATGCCGCAAGATATTCTGCTTCGCTTGGAAAAAAAACTTTATGCCTAGAACAAGTAATGACCACATTCCATGACTTTTTATATACAGTGAAAATTTGGATATAGCAATATATTGCGCTATGTAGTGCTGTTGTTTTTGACTTTATTACGTTTCTTTTAAATGCAATATATTTTCAGATGTGCTGTCATTAGCCAGCTATGTCAGAGGCAGTAATATTAAAGTTTTTGACAGATCTAGAGTTTCAGGCATTTTAGTATAGGGTAGGCGTGTCTTTAGCTCTAGATTAGGTGGAGAATTTTAGTAATTATTGCAGAGTAGCAGTGCACATAAGTTACTACATTGTCACAGATGAGAGACTAACAGATGTCCGACCTAGTCTTCGAGCCACTGATTTTGGCGTAAGTGGCCGCCATTAACC
>JAODVM010036448.1:0-18833 GCA_025400095.1 Phenganax marumi
CCCCTACATAGTTCGGCCGGAAGGACTGGTACGGGAAAAACACATCGTCAAGAATAGGAAGCTGCCTACGGCAGCAACTAACAAAACTCATTGTACTAAAATTCTGCAGGCACATATTAATTGCATTGTGTACTTACAACTTCAGTGACATGCATTTGACTATGTGGTTCAACATTCTTGCACTTTACGTACACTTAGTAATTGAAAAAAAACTTTTTTACGTACCATGCTAACGTAAAGAGCTCCCAAAATAGCTTTCGGTAACGGAGAGCTGCCTTTCGGTTGTAAAACTGCCAGCAACTTCACACGCAGCCACGGTATAAAACACATTTTAACACTTCCCTCAATAATTAGCTCTTCGAGTCCAACTTAGTTAAAGTTAAAAATACACTACATGGTTCCAAATGCAATATAGTCTTGATATTTAGCAAGAAGTTAAGTTTATTTCGTCATCTCAAATTAGTTAAATTACTTGTTTTGTTATTTGAACTGTCATTTCATACAATTCTATCCTCCCCCCCTAACTCTGCATAATTATGCAGTAGCTTTTTAAAACATAAATGAATATTTTAGGGCAATAAACTTTATTTGACGGGCAAGTAATGTTCATATTTCGTTAAATTAAATATCTCATAGGGAATATATTTCCATTTTATCGTTAAAACAAAGATTCAAAACAATTTGAAAACTTTTAACCCGGGGGAGGGGGGACTTAGACACCACAAAATTTAAATAACCCCCAAAGAATAAAATGCCGCTGGATAAATCACGTTAGAAATTTTAAAATCATGAAGAAATCGAACGGATTTCAGGGATTAAAATCTTTATACAAAAACTTAAATTCAAAGAAAGGACTTACATTTATATCATCAATAAATCAAGAGTTTAGTGCAAGTTCAAAAAAATTGCCGGTGGATGAAAAAGCTGAACAAGTGGAATGTAGAGAAGTGGAGCAACTGAATGGAGTAGAAGGGTCAAATAATTTACTGACAGCTGTGAAAAGTTTGCATGTAGAAAATAAAGTGACATTGACTCAACCCAAAATATTTGTTGGTAATATTAGCTATAAGTTGAGTACATCTCAACTGAAGGAATTTTTCTCATCATTTGGTAGAGTTATTTATGCACAGATTGTGAAAGATAGGGTAAAGAAATGGTCAAAAGGGTGAGTGGTTGTTTGACTAGCACTAGATGAAGAAGAACAACATGTAATGGAACTAACGGACTCTCTACAAGAACAGTTTACGTATTAATATAAGCATGCTGTAAAACTATCATACAGTTAGTTTAGGTTTAGGCCTTATATCCTATTGTGTTGTGTTGAATAGGTATGGTTTTGTTACATTCAGTAATGAAACTGAAGTTGAGAGAGTATTGCAAGCATCAGAAGATGAACTCATTTTAGATGGACGGTAGGTATATAAGTGCAACTTTAAAATGACATTAAATTTACCATCAAAATGTTGGCACCAATTTTATTTTAAATATTTGGTGAAATAGTCAACAAATTTATTCACCTATTAGAACACTGAGGGTCAACAGAGCTGAGAAGAAGAGAAGATGTAAGAAATATGGTCCGTTAGTTCCACTCGTGTGAGAGTGGCAATTAGCATGCTCAACTTTGTCATCATTGTACTATCAACATGCTTAACATTGTTTCATTCATCAGCAAAACCACTTGAAGAAAACTTTGATGAAAATGACCCCAAAAAATTACTAGAGGTGTGTGTGTAGAAAATTGCATGAAAATATTACATGTCTAATTCCAATATAGTTTTTTCAGAAGAGCTAACCATAAACTGCAAGTGAAAGCACACTACCAACAAACATAAAATTTCTAGGGCTTTGTTCAGAAATACTTGAATACATCAGAAGCTTCAGATTGTGATCAAGTTACCACAGATGATATTAGTACCTTACAACTTAATGATGATATACTGCTGTATATCTTTATGTTCCTGAGCATCAAAGACCGTGTCAAAATAGAACGAGGTATACAATACACACATAAATTTATCTTAGCTGCAAAAAGAAAAATCTCAGTAGGTATAAGTTAAACAATTATGTTATATTTTTGTTGCTTTTTCTAATACCAGTGTGTCGAAGATGGTGCCAACTAGTAAGACAAACTTGGCTGACTTTAACTCATTTGAGTTTCAAAGGCATCTTTGTATCTTTTCGTGGCACTGGAGGTGAATAGCCAGTTAGTTGAAATTATACGGCTTTTGCAATTGTTTCTTTAAATTGCTCCATATGTCTCTTCTTAGGTCTAACAGATCGCATTTTACTGTCTCTGTTCAAAAAAGGATGTCAGAATTTAAAATCTCTCGACCTTTCCCACTCTTCAAGGCTTCTTACGGATTATGCACTTCATCTCATTGGTAGTAGCAGATTGATTCATCAATAGTTTGTTTGTCTGTCTGCTTTTTTTGCTTCAAGCTTATTGACAGAAGGGTTTCACCTGTTTCAACCTATTTTAGGTCAGAACTGCCGAGAACTTGAAGAGCTTTCATTGTCTGGTGTAAATGTGACTATGAAATCATTGAAAGATATGAGTAGTAGATGTTCCAAACTCAAGGTAAAAGCAGTATCTAGACCAAAAATATCAAGAAACAAACAGAAAAATTTTGCATTGTTTTGGTTTTGCAGAAAATTGAACTTCAAAAATGTTATGAAGTTGGCGAAAAAGCGTAAGTAATGTTCCATAGATCTTATTCAGTTTCGTGGGTGAAACAAGGTTAATGAATCTCTATACTTTTCCTCTAGACTTTGGTGGTTATTTAAGCAATGTCCTAATCTTGAGTATATTGATATTGGAGGAAACATTAGGATCACTGGACAAGTATTAATCTGTTATCCCGATTAATCTGTAACTACTGCAGTAAGCTCAGTAGTACTTGATTATATGCATTTGCCTCCAATAGTGTTTCTTTATGCTGACTGAAAAATGCAGAACTGTGATTGCAGATGATTGCTTAAAGGTGAACATTGCTTGAACAGCTTGTTAACTCTTCACTAAAATCAGTATCAGAACTCACTTGAGCTCCACAAAAACCTTGGCAAAGGAGACCGATCTCATTGATTTGTCCACCGGATACGTCCTAACAGTGGCGGATTAAGGGGAGGGCCGACTGGGCTGTAGCCAGGGGCCCACAGATTTGCATGTTCTAGGGGGGGTTGCAGTTGCCGAAGTATTTGTAAAATGATGTTCAAGGTAAAATAATAAGCAGAAATGCAAGGCAGGGGTTAGGTCCCAAGGGGCCCAAACAGAAAAATAGCCAGGGGCTCGAGGACCATTAATCCGCCACTGCTTCCTAAGGTTAACCATATCGTGCCAAAACTGTTCATTAAAATCAGTGGTACAACACATCCATTATGATTCAACTATACACTTCTTCATTCAACTAGTTAACAGATGCTGGTGTACAATTTCTTGCAAAGAGATGTACTTCTCTACAAGAACTGAGCATTTCAAACTGCCTTGGTTTGACTGATGTTGGAATTACAGACTTAATGATGGTAGTAGTAAATGATTTGCTAGTAACTACAAAGTATCTCTTTGGATTTCTGCTCTAGTGCTCTTTACTCATCTGAAATAGAATGATTGTCTTTAATTTTAGGGATGCACAAAATTAAAAAAATTCTCATTTTGTGAAACTTCAAAACAAAGTAGGAAGATTTGTAGACGTTTATACTTTAGCCTTAGGTTAACCTAACAAATGATGACTTCCCTTTGTGTTTTTATTGTTCTAGCAACATCTCAAAGTCTGCTTGCGCTGCAATATTTGACTGAATTGGTAAGTTAGCTACGGTAATTAATAAATGAACATATAACTTTTCAAACATATTTGTATTAAAATTGTAAGAAATAGTATGAGCACACGACCTTCTTTTTCATGTGTGAGATTGCTCTTCTCCTTGCTTTTTCACAAGATTTTTCGAAACCTCCAAATTTGCCTGAAATCGCCCCAAATATCCCAGGACATTAATAATCAATGAATTTAGCCCCAATGATTTACAGCACAGATATGGACTTCATCTTCTTAAGATTAAGAAATATTTTTGTTCCCAAATTTTTAGGAGGAACTTGAGTTATCGAAGCAAAATACTGTAAACGACCATGTGTTATTTCTCATTGGGTCAAACTGTATTCAACTGAGGTAGTTAAATAAAGAGATCATATTGACTGCTATATAGCTGGAATATTATCACTATTGTTGAAGACTTACTGACCCCATCTTCAGTAATGATGAGTGAAATCATTCTGCATGTTTTCCAAAGAGTGTTGAACATAGAAGCTTGTCATGATGTGACGGACCGTGGTATTCAGTGTTTAGCATCATGTTGCAAGTTAGAAAAATTGACCATCAGTTATCTTGACAAGGTACAAGACTGCATGCTATTTCAAATTTCCAGTCACGGATTCTAATTGCAGTTAGAATCAATCACAACACGATATAGTTACTTCTATCCCAAAGGGCTCTCTACTTCATATAATATTCCCATCACCATCTTCCCAATTTCAACTTTTCCTTCAATACATCAACATGACCAACCACTCTTTCCAGATAACAGATGCTGGTGTCGAACTAATTATTCAGAATGGTGCACTACGAGAACTTAAAGCTCGCTCATGTGTCAACCTAACTGATAGAGGTGAGAATGCACTAAAACTGTATTTAGAGACAAACAGTGGTTGGAGCCATTAAGCACCATCTACAAGTATTCTTAGAATTTTTACTATAAAGTGGTACGATTTCTTTAGTTGTTGAGCAACTGGTCTTCCACTGTCCATATCTTCACGAGTTGGATCTGAGTGGATCAGAGAAGATAAGGAATGGAGCTCTTGATTTACTGGAGGAACATTTGGGACACAATGAAGCCTTGATAGTGACCATCGGAGGTAAGGCATCGTTAGCTGGAATTTGCACAGCAGATGAAACATGATCAATGATGATCAATAATAATGATGATTAAATGATGATGAGGCAACAACTGCTTTGTAGGAACTGGTGTAACAATGGAAAGAGTTTTAGAAACACGAGAGCATTTTCCAAGCTGGGAAGTCTCGACACAAAATTTGTCAGATCATCACTTGTGCATTGATTTTGATCCGTATATGGATATGGGTAAGACATTCATTTTCAACCATACAGCGAGTGCACCATTTTACTTAACACTGATATAAAGCATCAGTACCTGATCTTTAATAGGATTTACGTACAAACATAAATCGAAGACGAGTGTGAACTGGTGTGAACTATTAAAACTAAAGTTCTGATATCCCTATCATAGCCAAGCGATGAAACTATTGCTAAAGATCTCATAACATTTACCTTTTTTTCACACTTGCTAACTTAAAGGTCGTATCCTGCCAGAGTACAGTGATGAAAGTGACGAATATGACGATGATGAGTTTCAGTATCATGGAGATATTGGTTATGATGCAGAGTATTACCTGAGCGCTCAAGATCCGTCCATGTGGGAATATGAAGAGCAATGGATGTCTTAACAATCCGTACAATAACTGAAGAATCCTTTTCTCAGTTTACGAGTTAATGTTATGAAAACATATTGTTTTGGTGTATGGGTGACAATTTTGTGAGTGACAGGACCTCTCCTTTCTATTCGAGAGCACCATAAACAATAGATCTCTTAAGAAGATATTATGAAACCAATAAAGATATTATGAAGATATTGTAGAACTAAGTTGGGTGTGAGGGGGTCAGGGCTTTGCATGGCAGTGCATAGTGCAACATAATGCCTTTTCACAACCTTTATACCAAAGTCAAAGCTTAGTAACTACAAGGACATGCAATTTGCAACTTATGTAACTTTCCTAAGACATTCTTTGGTGTGTCGGCAATGCTACCAAAAATAAACTTGTTTGAAAACTGTTGACCTTGTCTTGTCTTATAATGTTTAGCCTGCTAAGGAGCACGATATGCCAAAATTCTGTTATCAATACGGCAAAGTTTTCTAGAGCTCTTATCCAGGGTCATCTAACCAGGCGCTGTTAATACCCTTGGGTATTGGACGCACAAGCGTAGAAAACTATTTCTGAAAGTTTTACCTTCTGCATTTTCCTTTATTTTAATTCACATACACCATCATTGCTGTTGACTCCAAAGTTTAGCCACTTTTCAAACCCTAAAGAATAATTGAGATTATGTTGAACTAAGCAACGTTTCCAAAATAAATTAGTTTTAAACAGTTAGGAAGGAACTTTGTGCACTCAGACATACTTTTTGACGATCTGAACAACATCTTCATCATTTAATTTATGTTCTTTACCAACTTTCTGAGGGTTGTGTTTTACAGATGATCCCCAGACTAGACCACTAGAGAATGAAAAAATAACAGATGTTGGTAAAAGAACTGAAACCGTATCAGGGTTTGACAAATCTCTACACTATTTCTTCTTTCATCTTCTTCCATTAATATGAGATTTTGTTTTCAGACTGCCTGAAACACTCTCATGGCTTCCTATATTGTTGCCATATTTTCTTTGAAAATGAAAGTTGTCAGTCAGTGATTATTTGTACAAACCATAAACTTACTAGTACCAAAACCAAATAGCAAAAAAAGTTCATTAAAATTTTGAAAATCTTAATATTGTAAAAAATCTTATATTAATGCAAAAAATAAAATTGTATTTCTGGATATATATATTCATCCCTGAATTGTACAGAACATTAAGACATTGGTGTTGGCTTACTGTTTGAATTCTTTGATAATGCTTCGATGGAGACGATTACAGAAATCTTCCACGGTTGTTTCAACACCACGAAGAATGACAGGAGAATTATAATCAGGTAACTGACCTTTAGGCTTTGTATATCTACAACCAAAACACACATGTTCAGACAAGTGAAAAGCCAAACATTTTTTAGTCACAGTTTTATAGTCACTGTGTTTAGTCACTTTTAGTCTGAGTCTCTGTGAGTAAATTTAGAGTAATTGAAGAAATATTTTGTTCAGTTCTTCATAGTGATACACTTACACTCGTGTCAAATTGAGGTAATCCCAGAGTTTCTCCAAAAGATCATCAAAGTTCCACTTATGATGTGCCGATATAGGAACACAATGAGGGATTTTATAGATGATATCCAACTCCTAAGATTATGAGAAAAGGCAAGGTTAAAAATAACAGCTTCCCACAGGCTATAGCTATGAACACAAGATACAATACAATGAAATAAACTGAAATACTTGCAGTAATTATGCCGTACCTCAATAGAAATCTGATCAATCTTATTGAGCAAGTATATGCAAGGAATGTAGACTCTAGACAATATATCAAATATTACTATCAGCCACAACTTTATCTACACTTTGAATTGATTTTTTCTTGCAATTATAGAGAAGTCTAAACTTTTCCAGAGGTAAATTTGCTTATAGAAGTAAAGCCTAATTGGAAAAGCTGCAAAACTACAATTTTCCAATGTAATCCAATGACATATTGGTTGATAGTTCACCTATTTCCTTCAACAACATCAATAAGTTCATCAACTGTCGCCTCGCCTCTTACAGTAATGTCTGCATTAGAAATTCTGTATTCACTCAAAACTGTTCTCACTGTATCGATGTCCAAATCTGACTGAACACACTAAACACAAATGTAGAGTCAGCAAATGTAATTACCCTACAAGAGTTTCAAACCGGTTTGATAAAAAGGGCTTACTGTGGTTTGAAAGTTGATACCACCTTTCTCTTTCCTTCTGAATGAAATATTTGGTGGCTGTTTATTAAGTCTGAAAATAGAACAGAAAGAGAAAGATTAGACTATTTTCTAGATACGTCTACTACAAATCAGATCAATGGTAAAACCTTATTCCAAATCCCTCCAGTTCATGTTCAATCAATTTCTTGTGACCAAGAGGCTTAAGGACATCGAGAACAATAAATATAAGACTGCAGGTTCGAGCAACTAGAACGCAAAAGAGAACAAAATTAGAAAAAGTCAAGAACAGAAAGATAAAAGAAAGTCCATGTTCAATGGCAAAATATCATTCATCAAGAAAAAACCCTTGCTTTGTAAAATGCTAAAAAATAAGTGTTTAACAAGGATTTCCATTAACCTAATGAGTGGTAGAGTACTAAAAAACTATTTTACTAGCTAGCTGGAATGAGACTCTTAGCTCTCAACAGCTTAATTACCAGCAATAACTTGTCGTCCCCTTCCTTTGCCGTCCTTTGCTCCCTCAATAATTCCAGGTAAATCAAGAAGCTGTATCTTGGCTCCCTTGTATCGGATAACACCTAACAAAATACATGCACTCCAGTTATAATTTATAGATCAGTTATTCCCTATCCGGTTATAATTTATTGTACAGTAACAACCATCAAAAAGCTGTGCTGCTCACCAGGCACTGTTGTCAAAGTAGTAAACTCATAAGCAGCTACTTCAGAGTAAACTCCCGCAAGATTAGTCAGCAATGTTGACTTACCAACAGATGGAAAACCTACGAGCACAAAAAAATTCTAAATTGCAGCAGCAAATAAACAGTGAAAAACATGGGCTCTTGCAGGTTAAATTTGATTCTTTTGTATCCTAGAACAGTAACAAAGCATGATAAATTGCCAAAATTTTAAAAGATTGTTCATCTATCATGCTATTTTTATTACCCACAAAGCCAACTCTAGCATCACCAGTTTTAGCAACATCAAAACCTAAAAGTCACATTATAAACATAATCATAAATATCAGGTGTCTTATTGAAAGACACATCAAATCAAAGACTTGGGAAAGCTAACTGTACCTTCCCCCGCTGGTCCTCCACCCGATCCTTTGGGTGTGATGAGTTCTCGACGTAATTTTGCCAAACGAGCTTTCAGTAAGCCCAAATGATTTGCTGTGTTTTTATTTTTTTGGGTCTTAGCCATCTGTTAAGTACAATAGACATTCATAGAACTGAAATCTTTCACTGTACGTATGTCAAAGGTCTTCAAAAGTGAAAACACCAGACATTCAAATTCAAGATCTGCGTGTCTGAATGCCATATCATTATATTATTAAACATTGGAATACAATTCATATAACAGGTATTTCTGAACTGATAAAAGTTAAAAACCCACACTGAATTATAAGCCCATCTACCGTCCCACGTTTTCAAAGAGAAAATATTGAGTCACTGGGCAGTTGCAATAAAGTGATAAAGCTGTAGCTTCATGAACCATGTGCATTTAACAAACCTCATTTTCAATCTCCGCAATCCTCTCTAAGATTCCCATTCTGTCACCTTTCTACCAAACAGCTAAGAAAGAAAGAAAAACCAAAATAAAAACTAATTCACCGCTCCTCGCTTATCAAAATGGCCTCCGAAAAAGAACTTTCCATTTATTTCTTACATAAAGTACTTCAGCAACCGCTGGCAATTTTACACCCGGTGGCGGCAAAGCTGGAAAATACAAAAAATTTGCTGTTGGTTGGAAAACGAAAATAATTTTTTCTCACGAAGAGAAGTTTGAATCCATTTCAATCGCAAAAAATCTGTGATAATGTCGGCCGAGCAAGTTAGTTAATGTTTTTTATATTAATAATGCTTTGCGTTTACGGTAATGGATAAAAAAATGAAGTAACTTTCATTATTATTTTGTCGTTTGAAGGAACATGAAGATGCCCCCACGTCTCCGGAAATCCATTTTGAACCTGTTGTAACTTTGGAGAAAGTTGATACTAAGACGCTAGAGGAAAATGAAGAAGAGTTGCTTAAATTGTAAACAACATCTGTGTCAACAAAGTATTTCTTTAAAGTATACAATAGCTGAAAAGTTAATTTTTCGTAGGAGGGCAAAGTTGTTTCGGTATATGATTGGGCAGCATGATCATACTCCGGAGTGGAAAGAAAGAGGCATCGGAGATGTGAAAATATTGAAAAATAAAGGAAAGCATTCGTATAGACTCGTAATGCGCAGAGAGAAGACATTGAAAGTGTGTGCTAACCATTTCTGTAAGTTCTGAATGAATGAATGAATCTAAGAACATCACAAGCTGCTATTTCGGATGATTTTCTGAATGGTTTCTGTTCCACTGTTGCGCGGATGAAGTATGAGTAAAAAGCCTTGACGACTGGCACAAGTTAACAGTACCATTCCCCTGAAAACTTAGACTAATGTTCGATGGCCTCATTCACTCCCTTGGAACTACACAATTGTACAATACAATATTAAATTACATGTACAATGTATAATCATTGTATTTTTATTTTTTTATTTAGTAACTAAAGACATGGAGTTAAAGCCGAACTGTGGCAGCGATCGAGCATGGGTTTGGAATGTCTCGGCAGACTATGCTGATGAAGAACCCAGAAAAGAAACACTAGCCATAAAATTCGGCAATGCTGAAAGTAGGTTTGAATCTTGAAATATCTGACCATCTTTACAAGGGCAGCATAATAATCTCTTATTTCTCTGCCAGCTGCCAGTAAATTCAAGGAGGTCTTTGACAAGTGCAAAGAGAAGGTCGGATCAGTGATAACGGATGTTGAAAGTGAAAAACTTGCTAATGAACTTGATAGTTTAAAAGTTACTGGCGATAATAAAACAGAAGATAGTACACAGAATGACACAATGGGTGAAGGAACAAGTTCAAAGAGCAAACCAGCAGATCAGCCAGATACATCAGATGATTCCAAAGAAAACTCTCCCAAACCTTCAGAAGATTCACCTGATAGCACGAGCACTGCATCTTAAAATGCTCCGAATTCAGGTCAATAAACTTTTCTGCATGAGCTGTTTTAAGAAACCGAACTGCATGTACTAAACTATAATAATCCACTCTACATTTTGCACTTTGTGTATTATTTTAGCTTACTCCTAAAAGATTTCTTGGCATTTTATGACTTGTCAGTTCTATGAGAAATGTGCTTTCTATTTTACAATATAAAAGCTTTGTATTCATAGGGTAGTTGTGTGATGTGAGATATGAATTTGTACATGCAAAGAAATACAGTGGAGAAAATTTGATAACTGCGTTTGCTACAATATGTTCCCTTTCTGAACCAGCCATATGGAATATAAATGCTATATCTGACATTAATTGTGGACCTGTGCTACTAAATTGTCTTTGACTTATCAGTAATCAAGCACTAATAATGAAAGTCTTTATTCAATCATTTTACAAAGCAAAGCAAATTTTGCTATCGCCTTACCAGCTCTAGCACATTAGACAAGCATGTTTAATTATCTGTACAAAATTTGTTTATTACAGTTTTGGGTTTGCAATTTTTTATAATGTATAGAAGCATGCAAAATTAAATACGACTTGGATGTCTCTACAATTCGTCTTTTTCTTTGTTATTCAAAAACTCACTAAAATGTTTCAAAACATCAAGACGACTTTTAAAAAATTCTTTCTTTGAATTGCTAATTTTTTCTTTCAAAAGCTTGTTCATCCTTACAATTTCACTAGCCACAAATCCAACGCCATTCTGTCTGATTTTCTTCATGAGGCTTACACAAATCTTTGCAGTTGGTTGAGCTTCTTCTTCAGTCACTCTCTTCTCATTCTCAGCTTTTGCAATAATTTCATCATATCTATCCTCACTAGCACTCAAAAATTCTTCAATAAGCTTGTCAAAGTATTCTAAGCCATTTGGTTTGCCTAAACAATCAGTTAAATGTTGTCAGAGCACATAAATAGCAGTATTTCGTGCAAGCATTACACAGATTCAGTAATCCTGTACCTAACCAAATACCACTCTCTGAACGAACAAATTTGGCCAAATCATCACTTGTGACACTCTGAGAGAAATCAATCGGTTCCTTTTGACCTTGTTTGAACAACTTAAAAACCGGGTAGTTTTCTTTGACAATTCCAAATCTTTCTCGAAGGTCATCATTTTCTTTTTCCCCATACTCTAAATTGCAATAAATATTGCGATGTACATTATCTCTTCATAACACTCCTAAGTAAAGGTTCACACATTGATCTCACATGAAATTTTACAGAAAGGTAATAAAAGTGTGAGATAAGACAGGAGCAGCTGTATTCATGAAACAGGTGTTTGGTTGGTGGTGGGTCCTGTGGAAGAGGGAACCTTGTTTATATACCTGACACTCCAACTTCTGCTACCAACAGATCTGATCGGCTCCCTGCTAATACGGCAAGTTTTTTGAATTCATCTTCTTTTTCACCGTAAGCGTATTGCTTGTCAAATTTAACCAAAACTACTTTGTGACTTTTTATAACCTACACAAAAGAAAGCATCCATGTCCAAATTTTTGTGTTCAAAATAAAACATGCTGTTATTTATTAAATGTATTAAATACCTTATCAAAAGTGAGACCATCTAATGATACAACGCCTTTTGTTGCCAATACGACTGAGGGAAACATATTTCCCCAAAAAAGTAAAAAATAAAGACTCATCCAATTGTCCATGCTTGCACGTGCACCTGCAACTTTTTGTCTTGTCTTGGTCTTAGCTTTTCTCAGGTTTACCGTGGGATTACCCCTGAAGGCGACTAGGAAATATATATTTCCAGGGTACCACAAAAATGCTTTTCTGTTGACTTTTTGCGTTGGACACGATACGGGTGTCCTCGAAGTTCGTACTCGGAGATGTCCGACAACAGCTCGAAAAACAATGCTTTAACTTTTAGCTATATCAGCGGAACGAGATGCACAGTTTTAGTTTATTTAAAGAGCTCATAAAAATTCTTTAAGACTTTTAAATAGTATTTCGAAAACCGAGAACC
This sequence comes from Phenganax marumi, assembly GCA_025400095.1. Classification (NCBI taxonomy): domain Eukaryota; kingdom Metazoa; phylum Cnidaria; class Anthozoa; order Malacalcyonacea; family Clavulariidae; genus Phenganax; species Phenganax marumi. Next base: position 12,702 of record JAODVM010036448.1, read on the forward strand.
TCAACAAAAACTACTTTTGATAAAAAGTAGTACATTTCCGGGTGCATTACGAAATAGAACGAAAAGAACTAAACTTCAGCGTTTAGTTTCCATGCCTTTTTCTTTCTTTCTTCTCTCGGCCAAATGTTTTTCAAAATGGCGTCCGTTTCTCGTTTATTTACTCGCATGTTTGCAAGGCGATCATTCGCTACAGCTTCTGGTCAAGGCCTTGGCGCTGAAATGCTCGCCGAGGAGGTTCACGCTTCAGGTATATGGGCTAATTTTAAAACTACAGCTGTTTTATAAATGTTTTATAATTTAACAAAATATCGGGAGTTTTTGCCTCTTTCAGGAACGACCAGAACATGGAAATTGATATCTATGTTTGTGGCAGCTCCTGGCATCGCTTTTTGTATCTATAACGCTGTTTCAAAAGAAATGGAGCATAGTGGACATGAAAGAGCTGAATTTAAAGCATTTTCTCACTTGAGAATAAGAACTAAGGTAATTATTCAAAACAACTGTACTAAATAATAATGCAATAAGTACTTGCATACCCCTTTTACCCTACCTACACGGTGCATTTGTTGCTAATTCTTAAATATACTTTTTCATTTCAGCCTTTCCCATGGGGCGATGGCAACCACTCGCTTTTTCACAACCCTCATTCAAATGCCCTACCAGAGGGTTTTGAGGATGAATAAATGTAATATTTTATTTAGAACTTCTTGTTGTTGTTAAAAATGTGTGAAAGCATTAGGAATGTTGTATTTGAAAATAAATCTCTTCTACTCCATAAAAAAGTGTGAAATTTCTATTGTGAGATTTTTATTTTTGATTGCTGTTTCTGAACCTCAGGGGCTGGTTGTTCAAAAGTGGGTTTGCCACTAAACCAGGTTTAATTTAACCCACCGTTTTTATTTCCCCATTTTGAAGCACTTGTTTGTTTTGAAACTTTAAGGCATTGTATTACTCATTAAGGGAAACATTTTGAGCAAAAATTTTATCAAAGATTTAACTTAATCGAGGTTGAAGTTGTTCAATCATTAACCCAGGATTAAGCTAACCCACCTTTGAACAACCGGCCCCTGGGGAGAAACAGAATAGAGTTATCCAGCACAAATACAGTTCAATTCAGGTGCATGTTCAATGTCAAGAGATGACTCTTACACTCGATAGGAAAAACAGCTAGAATAAATAGAGTTATCCAGCCTTTGAAGTGAGTTAGTGAATGCCCAGGGCCTATGACCTTCAATGACCGACTTCATTGTTGCAAAATGCACCTAATGATATGTAGCTGCTAGAACGTAAACAATGCAAAACAGTCAAGTACACATCCCAAGTCTCGGGGCATTAGCACTAAACTTGCAACAAAGTTGAGGTAGGTGATGAGTCGATAATTTTTACACGGCAGGGATGAGTGCGCAAATATGTAGTCTCAATTTCGTACTCTCAGTCTCATTACGAAAACAAATTCAAATGCTGAAAATAATTGGACTATCAGGTTTTAAAGAAACAAAGAAACTGTTGCTTTCTGGTGCAACTTGGCCACAAATTGGTGGTTTATATAGCACACAGTTTGTAAAGTATTCGAGAAGGCGCGATCTTAAAATATTCTTGTCAAGAGGAAAAGAACAAAATATTCGACAGTTATACACAAGTGCTTGCAACATGGGTTAGTTTGAGTTAAATTTTGCGCTGCTTTTACGCTGCAATCGCTGAGTTTGTTTTTTTTTTGAATGACCAGGTATAAATGTAAGTGAAGTTAAGTGAGATTTCGCATTGCAATTTATTTACGTATTTTAGCCCGGGAAGTATATATAGCAAGATTATAGTATACTATATTGGAATTTGCATATTATGTAATTTGTAAATTCATTATTAAAACATCATAGGTACTTCGGAATCGACAATGGCTTCTTCAGTGGTGGAGACTGTTGCATGTAAAGTTGATGACATGAAAGATGGAGAGTGAGTATTAATACTGCTAATATTTTACCATTTGAGTGGCAATGTCTCATAAAAGTTCAACATCCCCCCTGGCAAATGAAAATGAAAATCAGTTACACCCCCTGGAAAACTCTGTGTCAAGACAGTTACACCCCTCTGCTAGAGAATGTGAATGCCACAGTACTTATACCACCCTGAACAATCTGCATAGTTGTCATCAAATAGTGTCAGCCCATCCTTACTTCTTAGAATGCGACAAATTGACATAGGCGATGGTGGCCATGCCCTGTTGGTTCGCGAGAATGGTGAATACACAGCATGCGGTTATAAATGCACTCACTATGGTGCACCTTTAGTGAAAGGTAGTTTAATGAATGGTCGTGTACGCTGTCCTTGGCATGGCGCATGTTTTAACATAAAGACTGGAGATATTGAAGATTTCCCTGGCCTTGACTCAATTCCAAAATTTGAGGTGAAGGATTTTATCCTGTAAATAAATTTCAAGATTAGCTTCACAGGGTAAATGGTGGTACTGATTGCTGCAATTTTTGTAACTTTTGCAGACAAATATAGTGGATGGCAATGTTGTTGTTCGTGCGAATACTGAAGTAAGAGTCACATCACTATAAGGAACAGGAGCAGCACATTTAGCAGAGGCAAAGTGCCAATGCTTTTCCACAGGCAAAATTTTTCAAATTATATCCCAAATCACCCCAAATTTGCTCCAGGCATTACCAATCATAGATTTCCAATCATACAGCTTCCCACTCGCCCACTCATTCCATGACATATTTTCCAATGCTTAGGATTTAAAATCACACAAGAAAGTTGCTGCAATGTGTCAGGCAGCTCCTAAAGTTGACCAACGAACATTTCTTCTAATTGGTGGAGGTAAATATTGTCCATTTTCTATTTCCGAGAGTTAAGAGCATTTAATAGTTAACCCAATTGAAAACTTGTTGTCTTCTACAACTCAAATTTTTTGTGTATTTATTTTTAGGACCAGCCTCTCTTGAATGCGCGGAAACGTTGAGAAAAAAGTATTACAAAGGTGCAACTGAAACTATCGTTTGAAATACCATTACAAGATGTGGAGTTGCAGTGCCTCTTAAAAAACTTGTTTTAAGTGTATAATTTCTTTGTAGGTAAAATTGTGATAGCGACAAGAGAAGATGTGTTGCCTTATGATAGACCATTGCTCAGCAAAGTAATTTTAATGGTTTTATCTTACAGTAGTAAAAACATTTTTACATTGTGTACATTGGCTAATAGTTTTGAATAGAATTCTTCAATAACTACTCAATCCACTCATCATTCGTTTTCCCCCCAAACTTTTCAAATGTAATCAACAATATCAATTCCCATATGCAGATGTTAAAAAAGAAAGGTCATGAGATAGCTTTGCGTTCACAAGAGTTTCTTGACAAATACAACATAGAAGTCTTGTTTAACAAAAAGGTATGGTTTCTCAACATCTTATTTTCCCAACTATGAGTCGCTTTGTCCTGCTTCTCTTATCGCCGATAGCTTTTCTCTTGTTGCATATCAGGCAAGTAAACTGCTTTCGGCAGAAAAAGAGATCACATTTGAAGATGGCACAACCATGAGATTCAACAAACTGTTTATAGGAACCAGGGGAACGTAAGTAAACTAATCAAGACACAAACTCAAAATATCACGGCCGGGGCAAATTGTTGAGAATTTTCCTTTGTTTTTAGTCCAAGAACAATGAATGCTCCTGGTGCAGATTTACAAAATATTTACTACCTGCGAAGTCCTAATGATGCAAACGCCATAGGTTTGTTTGCTGTATGATTACAACCAGTCTATATCAGTGATGACTGTTTACAAAACATAAATGAAGAAATTCTCCGATCTGTATTTTTCAGCGGCGGCATGCGAGGGGAAAAAGCTAGTTGTGATTGGTACATCATTTATTGGTAATGTTACATTGCTCTTAGATAGCTTCAACGAATCATGCATAAGATTCTCGAACTATACTAACGTTTGTTTTCTAAAAATCAAACTGTCATAAAACTTTTATTCATAGTGTATCTAATGAGATTTTTTGTCCAAAGGTCTCGAGGTGGCTGCATTTGGAATTGGGAAAGGTGAAGCGACGAGCGTTCATGTGATTGGCCACTCGCCAACACCGTTTGCACGAGTGTTCGGTGCGAAGATCGGAGCTCGCTTTACCAAGGTTGGCGCCGAAATATACCCTTGACTGAAAATATGACTGGTTATAAAAAACCTTCTATATCACCCTTGTCCATAAATTATTGCTAACCAAGCAACGTACTGGAACTGAACTGTTGAATGACAGAAGTGTTTAATTTAATGTGTTTTTAAGATGCACCAAGAGAAAGGTGTCCAGTTCCATTTCAACACATCAGTAAAGGAATTCAAAGGCTCAAATGGGAAAGTATGTGATCCTCTATACTGTTCATAGAAACACGCAAAAATGCATGTATACGTTAGTCACCCGACATTTGACTTATACTAATAGACGTTCCTTCGGAACATTAGAACATGTGTTAATGTGTGAATATGTACTTCTAGTTAGAGAAAGTGTTGTTGAAAAATGGTGAAGAACTAGAAGCAGATGTTTGTGTCATCGGAATTGGTATATGAAACCATCTATTTCTCACCAAGAGAATTAATTAGAGAAGGTATGATAAAAAATATCTGTCTCTATTAGGAGTCAATGCATCCACTGGATTCGCAAAGGATGTGCTGAAAATGACGAAAAGTGGAAGCATTATAGTTGATAAGGTTTGGCTTTGCTTGGAAATGATCATCCAGTGCTTTACTCTAAGGCAACGTGTATACTAATTATCGTCGACTGTGTCGAACTCGTTGCTTTCTCCCCTCTATATCGTTGCGTATCTTGCAGTATTTGAAAGCTTGCGATGACGTTTATGTTGGTGGTGATATTGCATCATTTCCGCTCAAAATGCTTGGTGGACAGCACGTGACAATTGGGCATTGGCAACTATCTCACGCACATGGTCAGTAGTACAACCATTTTCACACGAGTCATAGAAAGACGTAGTCATGATTTCGCGTGTTTCTGATAAACTTACGTCTCACACAAAAACCTATTTTGAAGCTAAATTCACCTGCATTCATAAATAACGAGCTATACCCTATGATGTGAATGCTTTAGTCACTGAAAATGCATTAGCTATGGTTTTGGCGTAAGGCCGTTTCTGTTCCGTCTTGTTGGTAGCAAACAGAGACCATCATCCCAAGGCGCCAAGCGATTTTGGGGGCAGTCGGATATCTGCGTAGTCTTTAATCTATGAAGTCATGCTCTTATGGGACACATTGAATATATCTTATTCGTTTTCTACCTAGGTAAGGCAGCCGCTTTAAATATGTTAGGCAAGAATAAAGAAGTTGACACGGTTCCATTTTTCTGGACAATGCAATACGGCAAAAGTGTACGTTATGCAGGTATTCCACCAAGCCATACAGAATACTTACTCGGAAACTTGTAATTAGACATAACTAGGGATCTTAATGAATTACCAAATTATAGATCTGGCTTAATTTTGTACGCAGGTCATGCAGAAGAATTTGATGATATTATCTATGAAGGGAGTGTTGAGGACTTAAGCTTCGTTGCCTATTATGTCAAGTATGTAACCCATGATGATAATTTTGCTTCACAATCATTCATTTGCTATGCCTTTAGGCTTGAACTGCCAAAGTAATCTTTTATAGTATTGAAGTAGTCGTTTGTATGAGTCGCAGTTTTTTTTATAAGGACACTATTAATCGCAGCGTCTCTGAAATGAAATCGGGAAATCTAAGTTCACTTTGTGCTTGTCACTGCTTTATATGTACAATTCTATTTCAGAGGGAATGATATTCTAGCCGTAGCTACCTTGGGAAGAGATCCCGTTGCAGCACATGCTGCTAACTTTCTCTACAACGGCACGATGCCGACAGCTGATGAAATCAGGTATGGGATTAACCTCTAGCATGTTGAGCTCGACCAATTTCGTTCAAATGGCTATCCTTAAAGGCGGTTTTCCACTACGCGCATTTGTTCGAGCGAAAAGTAAATCTGGCAACGTGATTGGCTTGCTTTCGACTTTTTCGCGGGGAATTATTTTGCTAGCCAATGGACCTTTAACCTTATAGGCAAAATTTCAAAAATTTCTGAACTAGGAGAATATTTTACCACAGCCTGAAAGA
>JAODVM010036559.1:0-18824 GCA_025400095.1 Phenganax marumi
CAAACCCGCAATGAACGCTGGACCTGGAGTACCAAGATGGCCGCGATGGCTTCAAAATTTTGACTGATGACATATAGAAATCAATGCACTGAGCGGTTCCTCCAGATATATAATAGAGCTCAGTGTTCCGCACCCATTCCGCATGGGCAGTACGGAGTGCGGAGCCACTGTGCGGAACGCATGTAGTGGGGAATGAAGAGAGAGCATCAGTGGAGGAAGTGCGAAATGGAGGAAGTATGGAATACTTTTGATGCAAATGAAGCGGAGTGCAGATGCCAAATGAGGGGCAATTGAGGATATGTGGAGTTACTATTACAGTGCAAAAAGCCAGAGAAGCGGAATCAGTTTTAAATTTCGGGATCCGAGGTGTGCAATGGGAAGCCCGTGGTGTAAACTAGTAAATATATACTAGTTTATTATCCAGAAAAACCAGTGGAAATACTAAGATTTCAAAGAAATTTTTGATCCCAAGTGTATATCTGCCATTTCAGAAAGCACGTGCATATAGACGTGTACCGATCCGGCGAGACGCTGCTACAGCTACACAATCTATAATATAACAAGTCTTTATATGCCATTTTGCTGACATGTGATATATTTAAAACTATGCTTACGAAAAAGAAAAAAACTCCAGTTGATTGCAAACCATTTACTCGCTCATAATAATAGTCTATTAAGAACTTCTTTGATACTGAAGTATTTTTCATAAATAAATAATTAAGTATGACATAATAGTTAAGATCAAGGAGGACAACAGCGCAATAAACCCCACTTTGTGTCTATATTATATATCTGAATGAAGTATCTTAGTCGCTCTACTGTATGCCCCAGCTCGGTGGTTTGCCCTTTTCGGACGGCTACTCCTAAAAGCGTTTTCTAGGCGATTCTCGATGTTTAGAAGTACTACAAGTGTGTCTCCTTCGTCTTGATTTGGCCACAAAGGCAGCACTTAAGAAGAGTTCACTTTCTGTAATATTTAACCACTGGAAGCAAAGATTATCACGATGTAATGGTTGTCTTCGAACTGACTTTGCTACAACCGCAGTTTTCAAATAAAGATCGTTTTCCGCTGTATTTAGCCACTCGTAAGCAAGAAAATTATAATATTGTTCGTTAAATCTTGGAAATCGAGATGAAGTTTTGTTGTTTGTAAATGTGATCCTTTTGCCACCAAAATTTCTCTGCAAGTCGCCAATAATTTTCTCCAAGTCAGAATCAACGTCCGTTAAAATCCTAATTTTATTTTGTTCGTTTGATCTATTCTCTTTGTCTTTGTGTTTTATCGTTGCTGCTCCGTTGTCCAAATAAAGCTGTGAAACTTTACCGCGCGACAGCTCCTTATTCCAGCGCATTTCGCTTTTGAGTTTAGGTTTTTCCAAGCTGAAAATCTTCATAACACTGATTTAATAAATGCTCATGTGATATCAGCGTGTGAAGTTTAGGTTACAACTGACTTACTGTAATTAATTAATCCGCACATTGCTTATATTTCGTGAGACTGATCTACTACGTGATTCATTCCATGCCATAAAGTACTCATGCACAGCGTCACACTTGAGATTCTTCAAGTTCCTTACATTCTCAGAATATCATCTTCGCACGTAAAATTTGGCCTTCCTTTACGCAAATACAAAGTAGCAAAAGGAACTATACAAACGTCTTTGTATTTTTTAATTTTCTCTTTCATAGTAAAATATTTTTTGGTTAATCTACCCATCATCAAGGAAACTCATATGTTCTGCAAAGTTTTGCATGATGTTGTGTATAATAATTAAGACATTTGTACTCGCATTTGTAGCATTTTTCACCATGAATTTTATTTAGACTGAGCTTTCATGGTCAGAAATATCACATATGTCTTAATTATTATATCATGGAAACCTTTTAGGTTAAATCTCTCGCTTTCTTCGCTGAGCAGGAGTGCTCGTATGTGTTACTGTCTTTTCTTCTCCCTACAAACCAAGTGCACTGTGTAATGACAGTTTCACAAGGAGTTTTCTTGTTTTTAAATGGTTATAATACTGATTTTTGTATCGCACGGCCAGCTTCGTGATCGTAGCTATGACGTGATTTGCGCAGTCTGAAGGACAACTTCACCGCTTAAGCCAAACTGAAAGCCGTTTTGGCTTTCGTACATGGCTGCCGTGCGTCGACAATATGCTACTTTTTCGGCGTGTTTGTTTAGAAGTAAAAAGAGCACAATATGGAGAGGACTACAAGGGACAACCACATACACCTGAATCTCAATATAAAACAACATTCGGAGCCGTGGACGAGTTACAGGGTGTTTTGTAAGAAGTCAAAAAACAAACTTCGCACAGGAACATTTGACTTTTGTCTTTTTGGCGCAGACAACATTGTTACTTCGAGATTTTACTCTTACTACATGTTACACAGTCCAGATTTACAATAAACCAAGTTTTGGTTCACTGCACAACTGCGGCAATTAGGCTTCATCCAATCGTACGATCTTTCTCAATTACCGAACAACAACAGCTTAAAGGAATTAGCAGCCTTACGAAAACTTTGAGATACACGTAATTATAACTGACTTGCAGAATAGCTTTCTTGAAGAATGAACGTATTCGGAGCAGTAAACTGCTATCATTTATTGCATTTATTGACAGGAGTCATTATCAATTGTTGGAAAAGTCCGTTTACGTATTAATTCCATTATCATTACGATTATAACGTTGGCCGACATTTTGGCTGTTACTGATTTATAGCAAACAATATGCAATCATTGATATTAATTCCAGTAAAAGTGTTATTTTTCTATGACTTCTTTATCTTTGCGTATTGTTCTCTCAACAATATGAGGTGAATATAATGACACACCCAACAGCAAAAATGCATATGACAACATGTCAAGTGGTAGATCAAGACTGCAGCAAGACTGCCCGGCTGGTTTTTGACAAAATGTCACAGGGCACTCGAAATCTCAGGAACTAATTAAACGTTTCCGAAAGCGTACTTCTCGTTTTGCGTATTTTCTCAACATACAGAACGGCTCCAGGTAAAATGATTCGAAGAATATAACAACAACAGTTTCCACTCGCAATAAATTTGTGATCAGTACCACAGTTGTTTTATGTATTAGTTCGCAAATGATTCGCACAACGCCGATATTATACAAGTTTTAGTTAAATTTAGTGTTGTTTTCAAAATCAACCATGGCTAAATCAGCAAACTTGGCCCTCATCGTCATCTTCGTCATCATCAATATCACGTGGGTCAGGTGGTAGAACGTTCGGATCATAAACAAGCTGTCTTGTCACGTCACCGCCATCATCAAATACTGACGAGCTCGCCTCACAGTCATGAGATTCACCTGTTTGGCGTAGATTTGAGATAATCACTTGGGCAGATCCTTGCGATCCAATCACAACATGATCGTGAACAACAATGAAAGCCTGGGGCAAGATTGGTTTGTCAACGGTGAATGCCGCTAGAAATTTCCCGCTTTCCAAATGATGAACAAAGAAAGTCGGACCCTGCATATCTTTCCAAAAGACCACTTGTTGGTCATCACTTAATTTGATTTCATCCACTGGAGTGACTGTAGCAAATTCTTTCAATCGTTCTCCGCTATCCATATCCCACATAATAACTCCGTTCTTTGAACCAGCAAACGACGTCAAAGCAACGTTTTTCTCTTCGAGTATTACACTTGAGTAAATAGCTCCAACCAAGTGTTCACTTGATAGTTCATGTTTCTTAATCCCAGCAGCCACATCCCACAGTACTGCACTGGTATATCCATGCACACTGATCATGTGACGACCGCTGTGAGAAATACTGCCGTTTATTCCTACCGCAGTGCTTTCCAGTTTCAATTGCTGTTCTTTCTGTCGTATCTCGTGTTGTTTCTCCGTGGAGAAATTGTAAACAATGAATGGTATCGTCTTATCTTTCATTTCTCCACTGTACGTTCCAGCTTGTGCTACCACCACAATATTCTTATCACCACTGAGTAGAAATGCTTCCAGACGATGTTTTTGCCCGAGTTTGATTTGCCTCACAGGTTTGCCAGTTTGAAGATCCCAAATCTTGAGATGACGTCGACCTCTGGAGAATGAGACAAGACGATTTTCATCCAGGAAGTCAAGCATGTACATTCTCTTGCAAGCTTTTCCTTCAAGCTGACGCACGACTTTGCCCTCAGAAAAGTCAAGGAGCACGTAATGATTCATTTTCTCGTGGTAAATGTAGGCGACGCCAAGCGTTGCTGACGCCATTCTTAAAACACTGGGATAAAACATAAGACTCTTGAAGATACGGACTTTTCTTTTTTGGATGACGTCCCAGACTGCCAGCTCGGTCGTCATGTTCGCAGTTTCCACTGTGAGAAAATGGCGGTCATCGACGCTGGAATATAAAGCATTGATTTGGTTGATCACCCATTGGTTCGCCGAGCCAGCTTGAGTCGCAGATTCTTTGCCTTTGTCTTTGGACGCGTCGTAAATACGAACAATACGATCTTGGATGTTAGCGTGAATCACAATGTTTGCGTCGTTAGTTTGAATGTTTGGAGAATGGACGTTGGCCATATCGCTCAAAACTTTACGACATTTCCAATTGTCCATATTCCAGATTACTACGTCGTATTTATCTTGGACAATCAACTTCTTTCCGTCTTTTGAGACGAGCAGTTGTTTAATAGTCGTGTTTGCGTTGAATCCTTCTACGTTTTTCAATAGTTTACCAGAAATAGCATCATAGACCCTTAACTCGGTCAAGTTACTCGACATAACAACCAGCTGATCGTGTTCTGTGAGTTTTACAAACTTCACATTCGCGCTGGAACTATTGTCAACGGAAGATTTTATCATTTGCACAACATTCCCGTTAGTAATACTCATTACTGTGACGTCTCGCGATCCCTTCTTGCAAAACGCTGCGTATTCTTTACTTGCATCCAAAGCTCCCATGCTTTGCCTGGGGTCGACACCTTGCACAGCCAGTTCATGTTCCATCCTGCCGGTATCTAGATTCCAAATCTTCACACCTTTTTCTGTGAGAGCAACCACACTTTGGTCATCGTTACCAAGTGCCACAGGATGAACTTCGTAGCCTTCCTTGAAAGTGAGACCTTCGCCTAAGGCTTCAATTTGAAGAACTACGTCACCAGTCTTCATATCAATTATCAAGATCTTCCGACCCCCAACCATAATAAGCTTTTGTTTATCTCGACGACTGAGGATTGCACGTGACATCAAAAATACTTCTGGGATTGGCTCAGATAAAATCAATTTTCTTTCCAACAACCCAGCAGGCACGTTGAATATTCGGATCTCCAAACCCTCGCTGCCTCGCGCTGTTGTAACCAAGGTTGAGTTATCGTGGGAAATGCACAGGGAATCAATCATTGAGTCATGTTCAGCTATTGCGTGCAGTAATGGCCCACCAGAAGATGTTAAACACATAGAATGTGGAACAAAATAAGGAACTGGCGACAAGCGAAGATCTTTGAGTAACTGGACTATATTTGGGTGAGATGAAGAGGCATCATCTTGCATGTTAAACAGTCGTCCAATCAGCTGAGATGCAAGTTGCCGTGGTTCCAATTTTAAAGCGTTGGCACTCAAGCCAATTGTTTCATGAAGTAACTGAAGTTCTTTATCTTCAGGAAACACATCCACGGCCATTCTAAAATCATCCAAAACTAAGCTGTGTGTCATAGCTCGAAGCTTTGCTAACAAGAACTCATAGTTACACAACACCGTCTCTTTCAAGTCTTTCAACTGCTTACTTTTGATCAAGTGATAAGGCAACTCTGCTAGTTTACGTTTATTAAAAACAATAGAATCTTCATTGGCATCATACATCAACGGTTGCTGGGCAACAAAGCGATCCATCTCCAGGTGTTCACCTTGCTTGCTGACAAACGGTTTTTTGTTGCCACCAGACCATATACCCTGGAAGTACTCTGCCATACTGGAATTAACTTTGACGGCTTCTTGTTCTTGCAGATATCGTTCACGTGACACCTCGATAAACTGACGATGATACCAAAAGCTGACCCGAGCACCGTCCGAACCTCGCTCGACTAGGTAATCACCAAGATCGGAGCGAACTCGGAGCCATATTAACGGCGGCAGCCGACGGACAGGCGGTGTCCAATATTGATAGACATCATTTAGAACTTCATCATCCAACGACAGCAGATCTTCCAACTCAGACTCCGTTAATCCGTTTTTACTGCCAGAAATATAAGCAAGAGCACGGCTTACTAAAACCTTGCCGTGAATGCGTTCAAGACGGTCAAACAAAGCATGAATGATCTCACAAATCGATGAAGGCAAAGTAGTTTGATCTTGAGGAGTGTAAGATTTCCAACGACATGCTTCATCAAATGCGAGTTTCAAAAACAATGGCAGTGAACACTGATTGAAAGCATTCAAGACAATTTTACGTTGGTAGGATGTCAATGAACGTTCGGCATCTTTCAACCAATTCGCCAAAATACTGCCAGCTTCATCTTTGCTCATCTTAGGAATAGCTTTGAAACTCTTGTCTGGAAAATACATCTGTTAAAGAAAGATGGATCGTGAAACTTTTTAAACAAATTCAAAACGTTTATCTAGGAAACAACTCAGTAACTCACTCTGTATTGCATTACACTTTTAAGTTTAGAATACTAACCTTAAGCTTTGGTAAACAAATATATTGATCTTCGGGAAGTGTGGATAATATCATACAAACGTTGCTAGATGAAATCCTTGGCAACCATTCCAACTGCAGTCCACCGTCATCACCAGATAACTGATCCAGAGAATCTAACATCAATATTACAGGGTGCTTTTCAGAAGCTAGTTCAAGGCACTTGTGCAAATGATCTTTCAACGATTTTAAATCCTACAACACAATAGTAACAACAGAATTTATGATTTTTATATTGATACAATCCAACTGCCATCTAGAGTAACGTTCAAGCGATACGGAATTTATTGCTCTATATTTTATCGTTTTGTTTCCATTTTCATGCATCAGGCGAAACCAGATGTTCACCCAAAAACTTCATAAACTCTTTGTTTGTTTACCATAGCCTTGGAAATGGCTGAGAACGTATATTATGCAGCAAAGTGTACAAAATTTTCAAGGTTGCAACCGATCTTCTCCCGCTGAAAATGAGTTATCAGTCGTTCATTAAGCCAGGCGCCCTGGTATGAAGCACTTTGTGTTTACCTAGTTTTAGAGCACGGAGTAATAACCATGTTGCTTACGTCATGTCTCTAATAATAACTAATTCATTGTAACCTACGTCAGGAATTTCCTCCATCTGATGTCCCGTGGATTTATAAAGTTGCACACAAATACTCTTCAACAGATCTCTTATTGCAAAGGAACTGGCGGTCGTTCCGATGAATCGCAAAACCAATGTCGCTTTAGGATCCCCAATCCATTTTCTTACCGAGCACGCAACTTTCGCCATAACTGAAGTTTTTCCGCACCCAGACTCACCGTGAAGAATGAGCGTGGTCGCACCATTTTCAATTTCGTTCTGAATTTCTTGCAAAAATGGTTCTCGTCCATGGAATGATTTACATTTCTTTTGACAGAAAATGCCATGCTGGAAAACTTCATCAAATATGGCTTCATTGTTGTCTTCTTTGCTAAGTTTCTCAATTATACCATTTTCAATCATGTTTGTGAGTGTAGAGTAAAAATCTTGACAAAGAGTCTTGATATATTGATCATGAGACTGTTCACTGATGGGATCAATACCCTTGGCATTCCACTGTACATTGTAGACCTTGATGTTTGTGTCAGGTAAAATCTTTGGGACGTCGACCTCTCGTAAAGTGCTTAAATATTTCTGAGCTTCCTCGTCAACACCATCTTTACCCCACACTTTGTCAACAAAGGAACCAGTTTTCTTGTCTTCAATGTTTTGTTCCAAATCAGTTATGACTCGCTTGAACCAAAAACAATGTTTGTCAGGTGAGTCCGCTGTGATGATGCCACGGCGAATCTCATCTTCCGTCACTAAAATACAACAGATGAAAAAAGATATGGATTGCCCAATCTTTCTAGGTTGGAGCAGGAAGTCTTATTATACTCAGGTTCAAACTGTCAACTGATGTTGGTCCACTAATTCTTAGAATCGCTATGTTTTCAAATGGTGAGTGAGAGTCTGTGCGACGCTTTTTTGAGTAATATTATTAAAGTAATATTATTAAATTCTAACAATTGAGAAGAAGGTGAAACTTCCTGTAGTTTTCCTAAAGGAAATCATTCAAGAAGATATAGATAGACAACCTTCTGCGTCAAAATTTCAAAAATGGGAAATTCTTAATAACTGGTCAAAGTAACAAACCTGACATGACGTATTTCTTCTGTTCATTCTCGTCCAGAACCTTGATTGCAGCTTTTCTTAACGCCATTTGCATCTTCTCGAAACAAGACCACCACTCACTTGAGGCTGCCTTTCTCAGATCTTGGTTCGATTGATTGCGATAGTTTGGCACAATTGATGTCACAGGTTGTAAAATGTACTCATGGGGAACTGCGTTAGTATCCAGCTTGAACCATCTCTTCAACGTCATCTGATCGTCACTTGACTCTATCGCCTTCATCAAATCATTAAACTCCTTTTCTTCAATCTTCGGCGGAAATGGACGGTAGCCATATTTTTGACCAAGAAACGTCTAAAATTTGTAATGGAATATTTGGTCGAAATTTTCAATGCAGTACTTTCAAGGCAAACTAGCTTCTGATGTGAAAGTGAGATGAGAAACGATTGTAGAATAAAAGATTTAGAAGTACTGTTTATACACTAAAGCATGCTGGCTATGATAAAAAGTCCATTGATTGCGTAAACAAATATAAACATAAAGCTATAATAGAAACTATGTCCTTTTTCAATACAGCGCTGTCGCTCATGTGAAGTAAATTACTTGAAATTCAAAGAAAAGAAGTCATGACAGAGGGGGAATTAATCAGATTTCGCTTCTCGTGGTATGCCCAAACGAATATATGTACACTGTCACTTACAATAAAGTTTGGTCCCGTTGACAATTGCTGACATGCGTAGATTTCCTTCATACACAGTTCAGTAGTCATGTGATCATCAGTCGCTTCGTCACGTACACCCCATCTCATGTCTACAACCTGGAACTCAAAGCCTTTCTTCTGGCAAAATATTTTCAACTGGGGATAAACTGTCTCCATAAGAGTGTTTCGTTCAACTGATGTATCTAAGAGGAAGGCATATGAAACGCAGTTATTCAAAATTATAACACAATGTAGTCTTTAGCTTGGCTAAGTGGCTTAGAATATCAAGCGCTCAAGATCATTTCAAACTTCTAGGTACAGAAGATGAAGCAATTGTAATAATATCCGTAGCTGGAACAGGTCGCTTACTTCTGATCTCAAACATCATGAAATCCAAGACGAACTAACCGGTGAAAGTTGAGCTTGTAAAAATTCTGACAATCTGGGTCTTCTCAGGGAAAGTAATTTTCATATTTCCTCGTAATGCTTGCAGTTTAATTCCTGCGTACTCCACTTTCACTTTCTTTCCATTCCAAGTTGTGTATTCCTCCTCCGGTTTACTATCTTCTAGTTCTGTTTCTTCTTCTCCCTTTGCAAATTCCTCCATTTTTTCAGTTTCTTCTTCTTCCTTCATCCCATCCTCCTTTCTTCCCTCTTCTTCCTCTTCTTCTTCTTTTTCTCTTTCTTCTTCTTCTTTTTCTTCTTCTTCTTCTTCTTCTTTTTCTTTTTCTTCTTCTTCTTCTTCTTCTTCTTTTTCTTCTTCTTCGTTTTCTTCTTCTTCTTCTTTTTCTTCTTCTTCTTTTTCTTCTTTTTCCTTTTCTTCTTCTTTTTCTTTGGTTTTGTTTTGTTTCTCTTTCCCTTCTTTCCTATTGTCGTTTTCCTCTTTATCCTCTTCATTTTCTTCCTCACTACTATTTACTTTCTCTTCCGGTTCATCTTGTCGATCTTGTGGGACCGGCTCAACCGTTACGTGGTGTTTACGACCTTCATTTTTTTCCACATTGCTGGAGGAAGTCTGGCCTGTCTAAAAATAAGAAT
The DNA here is from genome assembly GCA_025400095.1 of Phenganax marumi. NCBI lineage: Eukaryota > Metazoa > Cnidaria > Anthozoa > Malacalcyonacea > Clavulariidae > Phenganax > Phenganax marumi. Next base: position 10,036 of record JAODVM010036559.1, read on the forward strand.
CTTTCCGTTATTACATAGCAATTTGTCATTGTTACTAGCCAACTAGTCAGACCAACAATGAAATCTAAAGCGTAGTTGTTTCCTTGTATCAAGAGCGAAGCTTGGGTACCCGTAAAACCTCCCAGAGCAGCAACATTGAACTCAGTAGCTGACTTTCACTAGGTTTTTTTGGATATCATGAGACAAGAATGTTGATTCTTGCTCCTATCAGGACATAAACTCCTGAATTTGACTGGCCACCATTCGTCCCATGTGACGCTTGCACTGCCTCGTAATACCAATACCTAACTGTTCCATTTAAATAGTCTGACGACTGAAAGTCACCCAGCACCCACGTAATGAGCGCGTCCCATTCTGGTTCCATTACCAGTGATCCAATAAATGCAACGCACTCCCCGTATTCGAAGGAAACATGAACGTATCATACATACAGGAAAAACATCGACTTTCAATCTGAAATGTCATGCTTACTTGATCTGCATTTTGATTGTCGATGGCCTCCAACGTTTTTGCTTCTTGATCTTTCTTCTTCATACGTTTGCGAAGTTTGCCCGGTACTGAACCCATGCTTACTAGATCTGTCAAAGAAATGTCGCTATGGCAATTGTTGTTGTTTGTTGCAAACAAGAAAGAGCAGCGAAGACTGAAAGGAAACATGCGTTGTCGTTGTTGCTCCCCTGAGTATTTGTAAAAACTTGCATTACTTGAAATATTGTGAACGGCCGCCTAGTTCGGGCTGAATCATTCTATTCAATTTAACTGAGTCGTCGAATTTGATGTGAAATGTCTTATACTAGCGATCCTAGTGAGTTCTGGTAATCTTCCAGGCGATGGTGTCTGGTATTTTCATCACGCAAAAAATTGTTTGTGCAACGATTGTGGTAATATTGAAAAGCCGTCCTTTTTATTATGAGGGATTGAGGGATTGGTAATAGTTCCAATGCTAAGTAAAGTAGACGTTAATGATGATAGTCAATGAACTGCGATATATGGCAACTAGCACTGCTCATGTTTTGTACTACTTTCATTAGATCACTTTCTATTTTTAAATCCTGCACCAGTTCAACTTTATGTGACCTGAAGAAAAAGATTGAAAACACGTTTCTTGATAACTTCGGTAGCTTAAGGAGATAGCCAGTCAAGTTGAAAACAAATGCCACGATGTTTAGTTGCTGTGAAGGCTTAAGTTGAAACGCAATAAAAATGAGGTCATTAATCGTCTCTGCATGTGATGCAATATGCAAAATATTGCCGTGTCACTAGCCTGTGACGGGCCTGTGACGAGCTGTCAGCCTGTACACAATGCTACATAATGAAAGTAAAAACGTCAAGTCTTAAAACTTGTAAATCATTTATTATAAAACCATGGTTACTGAACTGTTTTATACATGGACTGATTTCGTACGGGACTATATTGCACATGATTACACCTATAGCATGTGGTATGAGTTAAAAGTAAGAAATGACACAAACACAATTCATTACCCACGTAAAAGTTTCCGATCTTAATAAGTGTCTCATGCAGGCATGCAATAAAAACTCAGTCATATACGGATAGATAGGAGTAATATGCCAAGACAGTGTAGTAAACAAACTGTTTGCATTACATATGCTGAATCCTACTTAAGCTTATCAATAGACTCTTAACTTTCTCAGAGATAATGAAGGTGTACAAAAGTCACAAGTCGAAATACAAATGTTACAATTATTGCACTCTGAAGTTTATCTCGTTAAGACTTGAATTTCGGAATCACGAGGAAAACTGAGTGATGCACGAGATGTAAAAAGTATTTCAAAAACAACAGGATAAACGATACCTCAACTACAATATAATAGTGTTGTCAGTTCTTCACGCTTTTCCGCCAATCAAGCATGGCTGCCAGAACGACAAGTTCTCATCAGCATATTGTTGTTGTAGTCAGCTCACCTACTACCTGGTACCAAGTTCCCGCAACAATCAACATATTTCATCTCCTGTATATCTTCCAATCACGAAACAACATTAGCAGAAAATGTAGATGCAATAATTACACGTTTCCGACATTTTTTCTGCATGATTACATTCGTCTGCAGAAAACAGCAAAAATGATAATAACTAAGAAGCAAATGTTAAAAGATTTTAACAACCAGGAACTGTGGTTTTACGCTCTTCACCTGTGCATGTAGAGTTAATTTCGTTGCTGGCTTGCAGTACGGAACAAATGTAAATGTAAAAAATTGTTTTTAAACCACAACAAGGCGATTCGTTCATGTGAGCCCTGATCAGGTGTCCGCTAAACTGCACTCTAGCAGAAATTAGAACATTTGAGAGGGTATGAGAGCAATGCAATTTCGATCATGAACTGGTAAAAGCTAGGGCAGAGTAGATGATATACAGGTGCATGGAAAAAGCAAATCTCTTCAGGTTTTTGTTCATGCATGTAGGTCACCTTTTCAGATTTGAAATGCTATTTCAAAAGCTTTATAATAAATATTTTCTCGTCAAGACTAGTTGCGTGAACTTATGACCGAAATTCGTACAAGCTATAGTACAAGCCTGTTTGCGGGATAAAATATGACTAACAACTTTCCCTTTGCAAAGACCAAGATATTTAAAATAGCACATGCAGAAATGAGAACGCAGCGGCAAGATACAAGTTTTTAAAAAGTTGTATTAAAAGTAAATCTTTAAACTTTTAACGTATGGTAAACTCCACAACTCAAAGCTATAGTCGAAAGGTTAGTTAGTACGTGTATGAAACAAACTATCAGTTATCGAAACAATGTACAGTAACCGTAATCAAACCAACATTACCAAAATATGTATCCATACTCTTTAATGCTTTGTGTACTTAAATTAAGTTTGAAGTTTAAAAAATAACGTGGGAGGGTCACACATTTTAGAAACAGCGACGTTTATTATATAAAATTTTATTACTTGACTTGTTTAATTTTGTGTCACTCATAATTGCGATACGCTGCATTTTGCAAATAAACAGTGTACAAAAATTACAAAGCTTGGTCGCGATTAAATGCGCAAAATATTGAAGTTTGCAGATCTTGTATATTTTTGGATTGCGTGCGAACAAAATAACCACTTTTGAGCCGAAAGTGCCATACAAAAATATACATAATTGGCAAATTTCTTAGGCCCGGATTAGACGTCGAACTTTTCATGTGCCGAACCTAATGCTACGTAATGAGCAAAATTCTTGGTTTAGGTTCATTTCCATTTGATTTGGCACAAAAAAGTTCGACGTTTGAACCAGGCCTTAGAGCTATATTCTCCGTAATTTAGAACATTTCGCAACAAAACTTCAGTTGCAATTTTACGTATTTTAGGATGCTCTTTAAAGCAGTGACGATGAAGTTTGTTCTTCGTATATCAGCATTTAGTGGATGGAATTGCCTATTAGCTTAACACTTAAGCGTTTCGGTTAAAATCACCTTTAATCTCTTTACCACTACAACGTAGAATATCTCTTTCTGTAACGAAGATATTGATTTACTATTATTACACTATGGTTCGTCTAGCGCTAGAACAAATGTATAACAGTAACTAATTAGCTGCAAAGACGGAATTGAACTTAATCACTGGTTATTTGAATGGCTCTACAACATCTGTTTTAGCCTCGTAAAACTACAGTCATGTTTGTTGCAATACATTAGTATAGCACATATTCCAAATAATACTCCAAGAACAACAAGAAACATCATAAATGAACAACGTGATTTTCCTACAAAATAGAAGTTGCAACTTAACGTAGCTCAGAGCTTAAAGAGCATTGAAAACTTTCATTAAAACACCAAAGAAGGTATGTTGCTACAGAAATTATCAACTATTGCTTCACATTTTCGTGACTGCAATGGTGTCCATAATTAACCGACTCTGTAGTTTAGCAATTAAACCATTGCACTCGCTTTGCAGGAATTTCATACACTCGCGTATTGTTGCTGTTGCCCAGTGGTTGGCTTGCTGTATAACCGTCATTTAACCAATGATACAAAAACCTGTGAAGCCAATGAGTGCCGGGCACTGTCTCTGCATGTTGCTTAATTAGCAAAGCACTACACCACATCGAAAGGTCAATTTTCGATTTGTGCCAAACGGCTTCAAACAGTGCATGTTTTGCAACTGCCCCTGTTTCAATTTCAAGTTTAATTCCAACCGAACAAAATGCGGCTGGCACTGAGTACATCGCATTTGTAGCGGAGATAACGGTACCTTTGAAATATACTCAAGACTATTTAGTATTTACCTGTTTTCCTATTTGCTCTCTCGTTCTGCGAAACTAGTTCATCTTCGACAGACTTTTCATCTAAATCCCAATTTACAATTTACATACATTAGCTACAACTGGAAAACGTTTCCTGGTTATAAACGGTCTATTTAGCTACAACGTAAGCAGCTGTGCATGTTTTTCCTATCATACGATACAAATTCACACCGCATTTATTTCATCGATTTTTACGGCCCCGTTTCAACTGTCAATGAGTCTTCAATCAATATCAAGTTATCAGACAAAATTATAATTGCAGTTACAACTGCCAGGTTAAATTAAGTGACGTAACAATGCGCACGCTAATTAACTACCCATAATCCATTGTTTGGACAAACGGGTATAAATGACATCACAAAAAGATTGCTCATAAATCATAATTGTGAGATTTGTGACACAGAGGTCCGACTTCGCGTCTTCGGTAGAAGAAACTTTTTATTTCTTATAGATATGCTGTGAAAATGAAAACGTCAATTCACGATAAATGAATGGAAGGACGATTTGTGATTTAATGCGTTATTATACTTTAACTCAAGAAATGTTGCAAAAAACACAGTTGAAAACATCGCAATACAGTAGCATAACGGTGAGAAGTACTCATTGTAATTAATCAACATCGTTATGATATAGTTTGATAGCAGAACGCAAATACAGTACAACACAAGTTCTTGTCTCATGACCAAGTTAGTTCCCCCCGCGTAGCTAAACAACCAACGCGTCAACTTCTCCGTTTATATCTGTTTTCACTCGCTCGACTCCTCCAGCGAAAAAGACGGACAGTTGATTTAACTTTGCTGAATTAACTCATCAAACGCTAAATCAGCGCACATGAAACTTTTAATTCAATCACTTTACCTTTCGTGACATGTTGTTCAGCTTGCTCTGCCAATAATCTCTTTTGTTTTTCCATAGCCTCGTACGCAGCTCTTCGTTCCTGCTTTTCCAACATTTTTTGTCTTTTTCTCAATTCCCGTTCTTTCAGAGCGTTCACTTCTTCCAAAGCTTTCTTTTCTATATGAGACAGCACATAAAACAGTCATGGTGGTCTTGCATCAGCAGCTATTTAACCCTAGATTTTTAACACTTGAAAGACTCACAAATCACAATCTTGAAGCATTTTGTTAATTTTTTTGTAACCATAATCGTCTGACGATCATTTGAAAAGTTAGATACCAGATAACAGCACTTCATTTTACATGTACAGTAGTCAATACTAGCAAGTTCTTAAATTATTAAAAGAAGTGCAATGTTTTTGGAGAGTTGGAATACTCCAGAATTTTGATTGTTTTTGTAAAATCACTTGCAAGTCGTCTGAAAATGCAATCGAACTTCAGAAAGTTTTGTATGGCTAAGATTCAGAGATACTTGCTACACAACAAAACACAACGCATCACAAAGGACTCTCACAAGTGGTAACGACTTTTTACCTTTTTCTCGTTCTCGTTCTTCTCTTATCTTTCTCTGTCTTATTCTTTCCTCTTCTGAATTTTTCACTTTTAGATATGCAATCATCTATAGTTTTTAAAGACAGTTTAATATAACCACATCATGCTGTGCATTGAACAATAATGGAACAAGATTACAATTAAGAAAATGACACACTTGAGCAAATTAGACGAGGCAGCATAACATAAAGTGCTATAATGGATTGATGTACGGGCACCAACTTCAGTACAATGCAATGTTTAAAGTGTTATGGGGGTGTTGGGGGGCTGCACACCCCCTGAAGATGCACTTGTCGAGCAGAAATACAGTATGGATAGAAAATATTTTACTTTTTCCTAAAGTCAAAAGCAAATATGAAATTTTTATTTCTTTTCAGTACGATCTTTTAAATACAGAAGCCTTAATATAAATAGTGGTGGTAACTGTTTATGTCTATCATGGTCGCAGTAGGGCTATGCCCTTTGCGGCTTTTACATTTGGCAAAATTTACCGGCACCCCCCCTGAACAGAACACCCAAGTCACAGCCCTGTGACCAGTCTAATGTCACCTGGACAATTACATTTGTTATAGAAATCAAGACAATTTATTTATCATACTATAATCTCAGCAGCCTACAAAATATATACTCATTCAGAGCTTCATTTTCAGACATATGAATCCATTATGCATGACCAATAAGATGTACCTATTTATGAAGGAGCCTGTTTCTGACACCGCGGGGAAAAAACCCCTACAACACACACGGCCATTTTAAGACTCCACCTGACCACAGGTCAGGTGGAGTAACTATGAACTTACATTATCAGCACAACGTTTGCACTCCTCAGCACTTAGGCAATCTCCAACTACTTCAGCCAACAGTGTTTGAATTGGATTCTCCTTCAAATCAAGCCATTTTAATCTCTTCAGTTGAACACAACTGACAGGCATTGCTGTCAATTTGTTGCTGTAAAGATCTAGTCTTAGTAAATTTACTAAACGACCAAAGTCATCTGGTAGTTCAGTCAACATGTTCTTGCTTAGGTCCAACCTGGTTAACTGAGTTAACATAGAGAATGTCGCCTGAAAAATAGGAATGGAAATGAGTTTTTATAATTTCTGGTGTAACACACTCTTCCAATATGCTGATTTTGATCACTTACTGGTAATGTAACTAGTATATTGCATGACAAATCTAGAGAAGTGGCTTTTGGTAGTGACACCTGAAAAACATGTTCAAACAACTTCTTACAAATGAATCACTGGGCATGGATAATATATAATGACTTAAATGTGTTCTTGCTACTATATTAATGCACAAGTGATAGATGACATGGGATACAGTCTTGGCATAAAATATGGAAACATCTTATATATAAATTAGCCATGAATAAAGCTTTCTATGATATTTTTTTTGACATTTAGACAAACTTTATTGTAACTCAACAATTGAATATAATATTAGTACAACAGTTAGATAAACACTGGATTTCAACACAGTTGGAGTTCAATACTTAGTGTGAAGCCCTTTGGAACGACTGGGAACACTGTCATAAAGTTTCTGCATAAATTCAATTGGAATGTTTCTCCAGATGTCCTGCAACACCTCCCACAGCTGCTGCAGGTTTGCAGGAGCTCTCTTGACTTTCTGCTGTTCCATGGGTATGTCCACACTTGCTCATGGATGTTCATGTCATGGCCCTCTGGTGTTCATGGTTGAACATGTCAAAACGGTCGAACCATTGCGGCCCTGATGTCTCATGGCCGAAACGCCCCCAGGCTCAGGCACCATCGGAGGCCAGAAAAACCGCGGGGTGGGGCAGCCCAGTGGAGCGGCACCGCCAACGACGTTGCACCGTGGAAATGGGCGAAGCAACGTTGGATGGAAACAGTTTTCGATGTTTAGCTCAGATCTGAGTGCTTGAGTGCTTGAGCCAGATCTGAGAGGTGAAAGGGAATCCCAAACTAATTACTGTACTGGATCAATGGCCCCTTTTTGCACACTGGCACTGGCACCTGTCCTAGTGCCGTAGCTTCTGGCATCTTCTGGCCATCCGAGCAAGGCCCCAAGAATGAATGTGTTCAAAAAAAAGTGACAGCCCCGTTTTGATTTGTGGCCTGGCATGCACGTACACTGGTCACTGAAACGTGTGTTTCCGAAACACCAGTGTGCATCTTGGACGGCATCTCGTGTCACCGCATCTCGTTTGGCACTTGCGCTCCATTCGTGCCTCAGGTTCAAACCAATTTCGAAAGTTCTCCCAATCCTCAGCAGATCTGTTCGGTGGGGAATAAAGAACCATGAGTATACTCTGTTAAGACATGTCAAGACCTAGGTATTCCATCCAAAATCTTGGGCCTGCAATGTAGGGACCACCCAATTCCCAACAAATGTTCTCACCTTTTTGTGCTTGGGAGTCAAGGACTTTAAAAAGAATGGTCTGCTAACCGTAACCTGATGTCGGAATTTCCTTTACAAAGGAAAGTACAGTCGAACTGGACTTCTACAGGGGCAGAAGCATCTGGTGGGAACGTGGTGCTTCTTTCCAAGGGCCGAGTTAGAGACTATTTGGACATGCAGGATTGAAGTCATATTCAATGTCGATGGCAAATTTGCATATACTAGCCTGTACCATGAAGATTTAGGATTGGTTGCCTCAGCAGTTGATTGTTGTTCGTGAATGTTCATGACAACATGTGTACAGGTCTTGATCGCATGTGCCGGAGCAAATGCTTGCCTTCGCCTCGGCAACATCAGATCGGCGGCTTGGCGTCGAGCAACTGGGGAAATTGCAGTAGCTTTGGTAAACAGGTGGAAACAATATGACATCCAGAATGATTTCAGGGTGTGTATTCTCCGCACCACGTCAAGTACTTGATTAGGAAGCAGGGTTTCGCCGGCCACAGAGCCCCCATGGTCTTCTAGTCGAGGCGTTCATGGTCTGTCAGGCCATGCCATCCACGTACATGGATTGTCTCAGGTTGCGTGATAAGGCTTTTTCCCCAAACAGTGTGGACACACTTAGGGGTTCTTGGGGGTTCTTAGGGGTTCTTAATGGTTCTTAGGGATATTTTTAAACATCTCAAATCTGGGTGAGGATGTG
>JAODVM010036670.1:0-37791 GCA_025400095.1 Phenganax marumi
TAATAGAAGGAAAAATGATGAATGACAATATTGTCACTGTTCTGTTAAGGTGCTTCTTTCAATATTTTATGCAATCTCTGGCAGCATACAGTAGTAATTGTGTATTAAAGAAAGATGAAATCTTTTTCTTTCCACTGATATGTAATAAAAATTTGGGAATTTCTCTATTGCATTAATATTGTTTAATTTCAGAGAACTGCCCTGTCCCTTTCCTATTGTTGACAGTTTGTTTTATTCGATACTATGTGGTGAACAAGATGGATTGTTTAAATCATCAAGGTAATTGTTCTGGTAAATAATAATTTTTTGATAATGCATTGCCTGCATCAAGTTCATTCTGATTTTCAGGAATCAAAGGTTTGAATCTACGTTAAAGTATTTTCGGGTAGCAGAATACGAGAATGATTTCATTGTTATACCTGTTGCGAGAAGGTTTGATTTTTGTTTGTTTTGCTATCAAGACTTGTTCAGATTGTAATTAATATGTTTCATATATTTCCTATATCATTTGATTATAAAATGGCCTGGTTTTTTCCAGCAATCATTGGTTCTTAATGGTTATTACTCCCTGGTATGTATGTTTATTAATTTCTCAAAATTTTATTGCATTCTATTTGAAATATATGTTATGTTTGTATTGACATTGAATCTTTTACAGGCACTTTCTGATTCTTGACTCATTAACCCATGACAGCTCAATGCGGCAAATTGAATTTAATCTTGTTAAAAGGTAAATTGAAGTAGTAGAAGGATATTACGAGTGTAATAAACAGCACGTACTCCTCTTCAGATTTAAAATACGATTATTGTACATAATGCAACTACATCTTTATGTCAAGTGTAGTTTCAATCGACTGGGATGAAAAGACTTAATCTTCATAATTAGTATATATGTAGTACAGTATGATTGATTATGAATACTAATTATGGTGAAGCTTAAAAAATAACTGAGGTAGAAAATGTATTATTTTTTAACCTACTACCAATCTTATTTCTGTAGATATCTTGATTATATGTGCACAAAATACAAAGTGACCAAAAAGCACCAAAATTTATATTGCCACTGCTTAAAGGTATGACAAATTTTCTTTATTTATGATTGTTGTCCATCAGTTCACTGATGTCCATAATTATGAATAGATACAGAGGTATTTAGTTAATATCTTCATGTATGATATTACTTCAAGGTTCCTCAGCAACAATTATCAAGCAATGACTGTGGTTTTTACATAACACTTACAAATTAAATGCCATTATACAATCTTAATCAGCAATAGCTTTCAGTATTGTGTAGTTCATACATGTTTAGTATACGTAGTTCAATAAAGTTTTATTTTAAAGGAGTTGCCTGATTATGAAAAATATCCTGAGGCATATGTTAAGAATCAACATGATTGGTTCACTGCTGAATTAGACCAGGCGGAGAATGGGGGGATGGTGACGGGGAAGTTTACGAAACCAAGTGAACTTGGTCAATTTGGGGGCGCTGATTTCGAAAATCGTTGGTATACAGGCTGTGGGCGGGGCCTTCTGCCTCATTTTCGCGATTGAAATCTTGTTCTGGCGCCAAAACGATAACTTCGCGACTGACGCACAGATCGACATAGAATTTGCTCATAATAGGCCCCTATGACAAAATGAAGATGCAGACTTCAAATTTTGACTGTTTTTAATATCGTTGATAATTTTTTTAGAGATACGGAGTCATATTTACGCTGTTATTCTGACCACCTTTTTATCCTTCATATGTTTTATGTGAAACCACGTTGTGATATTACTTGTAATTTGGTATACACATTTATTTCTCAGCATTGTTTACGATATATTTCACATAATTACAGTTTAGCATCATATCTGTTGTCAGCGAGAGCAGCAAGACACTTCAGGTATGCATATAAACTAATGAAAACACAATATTTTTAGTCAAACATACATGTTTTGATGTAGATAAAAATAAAATAAATAACTGCATGTACAGTAAGCCGTTTGTTGTAGGTTTCTAGCCACTCCCACCGAGATGACATTTAAGTGCAGATGACAGGCCTCTAAAATCACATTCAGAATTTCATATTTTTTATAATAAATGGCACGCTTTGAAAATATAAGTCGATTTAAGAGGAGATATCTTATCTATTGTAAGGAAACCATAGCTTATGTGTTTAATACAATTATAATAATAAAAGTCACTCCAGTATAACGTGAACAAAACACTGGTCTATATTGTAAATTTCCGCTGGATGCACGTGGCAGTGAACGAAATTTGTGCACTGATTGATACCACATCAAAATTCATAAACAACATTTATTCAAACATAACATTTACAGTTAGACATTCGCATCTTGATCGAGTATGTTACTGCACGCGAATAAGATTTTATGAAAGATGTAGGGAAAATGTCAGGTTGCATCGTTCACTATGACTCCTTGGACACGTCTGGTGAAAAATTGATTCGACCAAATGCCAGCACATTTGAAACTCTTCTTGAATGCAAGAAAATACGTGAAAGCTTGGGCGGCGAAAACTATCACATCGATCAATGTAATAAAATTCCTGATAATCTTAGAGACATTGACTACGCCTACCATCGGAAATGTTTTCAAAAGTTTGTATATGCTAGAACACTGTTGAAACGGAAAGCGGACAAAGTGGATGACAATCAAGGCTGTACCACCAAACTTCAAAGAACAACGCGAAGTACATCACAGAGTGTCACAGATGCTACTAGCTCCAGAGGAATCTTTCCAGATATTTGCATGATTTGTAAGAAAAAGGACTTGAAGGTTAAAGGCGTACGTCAGCCACTGTCCAAGATTGTCACTGATAATGGAGACAAAACACTTAAAGAAGCAGCTATAATTCAGAATGACTTGGAAATGATCAGAGCGGTAACAGAAATAGATTTGATTGCAAAGGAATTTCAAAAGCACGAAAAATGCTACCTGCATTACACTAGAGTTGTTAGAAAAAGAGCTGAATCAACCAAAACCTTCATCCAAGACTTACAACTGGGTGACTACGATGCAGTTATTTCGGTAGTAGAGAATGATATCATACAAGGGCAGCAATGCTTGTCGATGGAAACGCTGATGACAAAATATAGTGGTAACGTTAGAACGAAGCAGAGCAGATATAAGTTTAAGGAACGTCTTCAGAAGTCATTTGGTGAGCAGCTACTTTTTCTTCAAGCAGAATATCATGTTCCACAAGTCGTGATAAGCAGAGAGTGCATAAGTAATCAAATTCTTCCACGAAATTCCCCGTGTATTCAACAATTCACCGTTAAAAAAGCAGCATCGTTCCTGCAAGAATCTGTGTCTGAGTATTTAGAACAAGCTGACCCACTTCCATGGCCTCCAACAGTTGAGAGTTTGACTTCAAGAGAGAAACAATACCCAGATTTATTGCAGTTGTTTTTCACTGAACTTTTGGCACCGAAAGTATGTCGTCATGCCACTTCAGAAAAGTTGGATCGACTGACAGACTCGTTCTGTCAAGATGTACTTCATGCAGTTTCGAATGGGCAATTCCTTACGCCAAAACATGCATCACTAGGTCTTGGTCTTCATAGCATGACAGGTCAAAAACTACTAGTAACTATATTGGCAAGATTGGGACACTGTATTACATACGACACAGTCAATGAGATAGAAACTGCTCAGGCGGAGTTGGTGCAACATTTCCAGTCTTTAGGTCTAAACTTACCTCTTCAACCTGTAGCACCTGGTTCTAAAGTAAGTAATTTCAGTTTTTATTGAAACTATCAAAAGCACTGTAATATCAATCGCTAGTAATCTGATTGATTAACCAATTACAAGTGGTATATAATGGGGCGTGGTTAGTTCTAGAGTTGTTCTGTCAGTAGTCATTGTCACCGACTTAAGAATAAAGTATGTCCTCCCTTTATATTCTTGATTAAATTAGCATTGCTGTAAGCAGAAAAAGTTGTATAGAGTCATTGTTTGTTAGTACTCTTAATCACATACTTAACAAGCCTAACTTAATGTTCTAAAGGTATCAACGATATTTTGGTGGGACAACTTTGATCGCAATATTGAGACTGCATCTGGTGCAGGTTCAATTCACACTACACCTGGCATCGCCTTCCAAGAGCATTCTGTTTCATCTGTGATGAGAAGAGATGATGTAACAATTCCCAATTCAGGGCGACGATCAATACAGCTTCCGAGAGAGGCTGTTCAAGAGCGAGTTGCAATGAACCCAAGAGCAGAACCACCACTGTTTGTAGACGTACAGGCCAGGCCAGCTCGTTCTGATGGAGAGAAGCTGTGTGCAAAGCTGTTGCTTTTGTGGAAGTCGGTGAGATACCTCAACACAGCCAATCAGACAAATCCAAGGTTCGTGGGCTGGATCGTTCGTCGATTTCAACAGGCACATAGTAAAGCAACACTGATGACCTACTTGCCACCTATTTCATCCCCGATAACCGAGTACTCAACAATTATTGAAATGTTTCATCAATCAAGACAGTTGGCGAAACAATCCAACATGTCCTACTGTCACATTACCCTTGATGTTGGAGCAGCGATCAAGGCTTTTCACGTGGTTTGGAACAATCCAATCGCATGGTCGGACATAATTATTCATCTGGGAGATTTCCATGCAATGATGGCATTTTTTGGGGTTATTGGGCGATACGTGGAAGGCAGTGGATTCGAAGATGTGCTATTTCAAGCGGGTCTATGTACCTCAGGAAGCATTACTGGAGTGATAAGTGGAAAGCACTACAATCGTTGTTGGCTCATTCATGAGGCCTTTTCTGAAGCACGTGAAAGGCTCTTTATAGAACAATATTTGCCGAACATTCCAGATAAAATTGAGGAGTTCGTCCAAATTGACCCAACGGAAGAAACGAGTTCAACGAACTCCATTGACTATGATTCTTCCGAAGAATATGTCAAGAAATATGAAGATAAGAAAGCCAAATGTTTGGACGGGGAATTTGGAAAAACACCACAGTATTGGGCAAAGTATATGGATCTCGTTGATCGTCAGCAAAAACTGCACTATTTGGTTAGTACCAATGATTACGATTTGAGAATGCTGATCTGGAAAGAATCACTGCCTTTGTGTTTTGCTACTAATCGAATTCATTATGCTCGGTATGGGACGTACTATGTTAATTTATTAGAACATATTGACAACACTCACCCTGAAGCAAGACAGGAGATCGAAGATATTGGTTTGTCTGTGCGAAGAAATCAACTAGGAATAGGACAGTCAATTGATATGGCAGGAGAACAAAGTTACATGAGAAATGCAAAGACTGCTGGTAATGCCATATCTTTAATTATACAGAAGCAGTATTAACACACATCTTCCTAAGCAATTTTTTTTCCAGAAAGTTGGCACTGTTTATAGAGTTCAGATTACCACAATTCTTTGTTTCGTTCCAGGTGGAGTCACTCAATTTGCTGCGAAAGAAAATACAGTCAAGAAGTGGGTTATGAACAGACCATATCAAACCAAGTTCGTTGAATCATTAATGGATATATCGGGAATGTCCACTACAATGTCAAATCAGCGAAAATGTCTGCGAAGCAGTGAAATTATAAAATCGAATAAGATGGTTAAAAGAATAATGACCACTTTGCAGACACAATTTATCAATCCCTTCCAACCCGATCTTGACAACAATCAGTTATTCAATTTAGTATCTGGGTATCCAGCTGCAGAGGATGTGTCTAACTGCCTTATTACAATAGAATCAAGAGGCCAGAAGCTAATGGATGAATTTCAGAAGAGAATCACGGAAACAAACGAGGCACCTGAGTTAACAGAATCGTCCAAAACACCCTTCTTTGACCCAATCAAGAAAGAGAATCTCAAAACCTTCAAGAATTTGGCCATCAACACCAAGTTGAAGAGCCATGGAAAGACAAAAGAACTTACATTTCAGAGAGACATCTTGGGAATATTAGTTGCTTACTCTAACAAGCACGAGGCTGGAGTCGACCTTGAGAAAGTGATGGATTTTCCACTGGCACCTGTTTCAATGCCGTTAAGTACACCAGATGGCGCAATACGAAAGACGGTGAAAAGCAAATTGTTCGGCATATCTATGAGCGATTTAAGCATTATAAACTTTAATGCACTGCCACCTGCGTCGACATTGAGAACATACATGATAGATCTTGCCGCAGCTGTGCGAAGCTTGGTGGACACTGGGTCAACAATAAGAGAAATGGCATCGAGAATAATGGCCTCTATCCCTTCTCAATATACCACAATTTACATAGTTTGTGATACTTACAACAACACTAGCATCAAAGGTGGAGAACGTCAGACCAGAGGTGTGGGTGAGCGTTATGTCTTAGTCAGCCCGGATATGAAAGTACCATACGATTTTGCAAGTTTTCTTCGTAATGGTGAAAACAAGGAAACATTGTTCAATCTTATTAGGAAAGCTATTGAAGAGGGTTGCCATGATCTTTCTGGCAAAACTGTATTCTTCTCGAACAAATCTCAGTGTACGAAAATAACAGAGGATGAAGTATCAGTAGCTGACCATTTGGCTAGCGACCACGATGAAGCGGACACAAAGTTTTTTGCTTTGGCCCACGCTGCAAACGTACCACCCGGAGATACGATCATGATTCGGTCTCCATTGGGGGATATCAATATCCTTGCTCTATTTGTCATGCATGATTTCGGTGGTGTCAAAATTCTGATCGACAACGGAACAGGAAAATCAAGAAAGATTATTGATGTAACGTCGTCAACACTTGATCTTGACAAAAAGCAAGCTCTCATTGGTTTACATGCCTTTTCTGGTAACGACTACGTTTCCAGTTTCTTCAGGAAAGGAAAGATTGTTCTTTGGAAAGTGATGCTAAAAAACAACGAATTCATCCGTTCGTTTGCTGAGCTGGGCACAACTTTTCAAGTTACAGATCAACTTTCACAAGCCTTAGAAAAGTTCGTTTGTACGTTATATGGCAACCAAAGGATGTCTTCAGTCAACAAGCTAAGGCATAAGATCTTCCTAGAGAAGTTCGAGAAACATAAGAAAGTGGTCGACCTATGCTTATTGCCTCCTTGTCGGACCAATCTGAAGTTTCATATAATGCGTGCAAATTATGTTGCATACATTTTCAGGAAAGCTGATCGTTTGATCCTTGATCTACAGGAACACACTAATCACGGCTGGGATGAAGGAGGGAATGCAGTCTGGAGTAGTGCTTGTTACCCTGAGGATGTCAGTGAATTGTTGATTGGTGAGACGAGCGAAGATGAAGAAGAATTTCATTTGGATCCTAACAGTGATCTGGAGGAAGATCTTGATAGCGATATGGAAGAAGACGATGATTGACAAATTTATAGGAACTTAATTAAACAACAACCAGCATAAACTTTGATGGATGACAGGAGTTTTTATATCTATCAAACTAGAAGAACAATACTTGTATCACATATTCCAATTATTCTTATTTTTACAGTTGACATTGTAGCAGAAATAACAACTCTGTGTCATTTGGTGCACAAATCGTCATTTTTGTAACAAAAACAAGGCCTCAAATCAAATGAAAGATAGTAAAAGTCCACTTTTCGTCGAAAAACAGTCAAAATTTAAAGTCTGCGTCTTCATTTTGTCATAGGGGCCTATTATGAGCAAATTCTATGTTGATCTGTGCGTCAGTCGCGAAGTTATCGTTTTGGTGCCAGAACAAGATTTCAATCGCGAAAACGAGGCAGAAGGCCCCGCCCACAGCCTGTATACCAACGATTTTCAAAATCAGCGCCCCCAAATTGACCAAGTTCACTTGGTTTTGTAAACTTCCCCCGTCGGGGGACCATCCCCTCATTCTCCGCCTGGTCTAAAATTATCTTTCTTAGCCAAATGTATCCAGCATTTTGGGGTATGTGCCGTTCTCTTACGACACCTTGTCTTTTGCACAGTTTTACTTTTACATTGTTGTACTTTTCGAATACTTTGGTTTTGTATTCTTCGTGCTCTTCTAGCACGATATAATGCATACTCCTCTTGTATACGATTTGCTGGTAATTTATTCAAATGCACCACAAATTGTTTCCTGGGACGAATCATTTTTGTTTGCTGTATTTTTACGACATGGTGGGGGAGGGGTGGTTCGTCTTTGCTGCTGTCGTTGTTGTTGCTGTAAAAATTTTCGAATATCATGCCTTAAATTCTTTTGAGAAAGTATTTTGTAAGGTATTTTCATTTTTCAAGTCCAACAAATTATTTTAATCCCTTGATAATCCTCTTGATGTTTTATGATAAGATTTATGATGGTGTTGATTTTATATTCCAAATGTGGAGGAAATATTATGAATTTTTTCTTGAATTCCTTAAATCTGTTTTTAACTTCACACGGTTTGAATTTTCTTAAGTACACGTCGTTGTCTTCCAATAAAAAATCCCTAAAACAGTCCTTAAATAATTAGGTTCAAAATAAAATATTTTAATCTTTATCTTTGAATTCTCTTATATATACTTTTCCACTTTTATCTTTGAATATTATTTCGATATGTACAAGTGTTTCATCACCCATTATTTCATATACGAATGGTATTTATCTAGTTAGCATCTGTGCTTTTATAAACGCTCTAAATAGTGGATATGGGTAATAGATTGTGTAAAGACGCCTAGTCACCATTAATTATATTCTCTTGTAATTTTATATGTGTATCAAATTCTGATCACGTTGATATTGACACTGTAGACAACACCACAGCTATTCAAGAGGAAAAAGAAGAACAAGATAAAATAGAGGAGAATAATAACACTCGTTGTTGTTGTTGATGGCAATGGATTTACAACATAATTTCACGGATGAAGAAGTCGCCGAACTAGTTAGTATTTTTAAACGTACAGCCAATAATGAAATTGGTGAACCAATTGAAATACCTGATACAAAATTTGAAGTGCATTATTCACATACGAAAGTATGGTTAGGAAAAAGATATGTAGTGTACAAATTGAAGATTAAAAGTAACGATATGGTAGATATAATTGATGTACTAAATGAACTAAAAAGTGTTTTCCGCTATTTCATCAATCTTTTACGAACTATGTGTGATACCGATGATGATTATGCCAAACTATATTTTTCTCATGCACCTATTTACCCGCTTTCAACTGGTTTGATACGGATTAGCGAGTTATCAGTAGAACATTTGATGGACATATTCTCAAACACGTGTCAAAGTAAAAGAGAGGAAATTTTAAGTAAAGATTGGGAAACTGAAGTAGGATTATATACAGTTCCAAAAGAAATAGCTGAATCAGCAATACAATCAAAAGCTAATAGTATTAGTAATAGGAAAAAAATGTAAGAAAATTAAGACATACAGCAAAAGCAGCTGAGAGTAGAATATATTAGTTGATTAATTATAATGATCCTAGTGATTCAGGCGGAGTAAAAATCAACCATCCAGTTCAGCGTTATAAACGAGATGTACAGAAAGGTGTTTTTCAAATTAAAACTTCAGGTTTTTCGATACGTAAATGTTGCCTTCCTCTTGCTGTACTGGTAGGAAGAAGCATTTTGTTCAATAATGTAACATCTCAATGAATCCGATCGAATTTAAATGTAAAATGAAACCAGTTTTTTTCCGATAATGATATACGTGAATTTTATTGTAAATGTCAATTGACGGAAGGTCCCATATCTGTGGGTCAATTAAAATTAGTTCATGAGAATTTCTTGTGTGAAGAACAAATTGATCTTGTTGTTTTTTTCTAAGAAGTATTACGACTCGATAGTTTATGATTCCAGAATGAACAAAAACGGTGAATTGATACGATTAACTAACAACGTTATATTCTTATGGTTGAACGATAATCATTATGATTTGATCATTTCTCTGAAATCGTTTAGCGAGTACGCTTTGTCACATTTCTGTTTTACGTGCATGAGGTATTATCAACGACATGAATTTGCTGAGTCTCATGTGTGTTTGTTAAAATCTTCTTGTTTTTAATGCTATTCAAACACGCTTAATGCGTTGACGAAAACAAATGGAAATTTATTTCAACGAATTTTTCGACCTCTAAAGAAGGAGATTCAAAAAGCACACCTTGTCAGAAAATGTTCTTTTGTAAAACTTATTATAAGATGCACCGCATTTTTCGTTTGTAGAAAAAGGTAAAGCGGTCATGCATTCATGTGAAAAGTCTTTCTGTTATCATTGTAATAAACATTTAGACAAAATGCATCAGTGTTATATAAAACCGGTACGAAATAAGAACCCGCCATCATCCGCTACTTTATACTTTTTTGACTTCGAGACGAGAACAGATGCAGATGGTAATATGATACCCTTCTACTGTGTCATACAAAAAGTCTGCCGTTTATGTGATCAACAAGATTTCGTTAGAAATTTTGACTCTTTTTTACCTCATGCGAACAATTATTCATGTGATATTTCGATTGATCCTGTTGAATGTTGCGGTTATCGACAATACGTATTTGAAGAAAAGGAATCGTCAAGTGTAGTTGAACAACTTGTCCACTTGATGTTTCGTGATCGAAATACTATATGGATAGTGCACAACGGCGGGCATTTTGATACGATTTTCTTGCTGAGATATTTACTAGTTGAAAAGAATCTGCAACTGCAAATGGTCATGAATGGGAAGAAAATTCTCTCAATGACTATACCTGAAGTTAATCTTACTATTTTTGACAGTTTCTTGTTTTTAAGTAGGAAGCTATCTCAATTTCCGAAAGCTTTGGGAATTAAGAATTTTTGCAAAGGGTATCACCCATATGTTTTCACCGATCTAAATTATGTAGGACCGATGATATCTAAAGAGTATTTTGACTTGCATGAAGATGTGAAAGAATTAGACAAATTTAACTCTTGGTATGACGAACAGTGTACGAAAGAGTACGTATTTCATGATGCTTTATATTATTATTGTCATATGGATGTGGATATTTTGTGTCGCGGTTGTCTAATTTTTCACATCTTATATGCGAAATCACCAACGCAAGACCTTTCCATGATAAATCGTGCATGACTATTGCCTCTTTAGCTTTAAAAATATATCGTAGAAACTTTTTGAATAAATGCACGATCGGGCAATTACCAGCATCAGGTTACAGAGGCAACGTAAACCAAAGTCTTATAGCATTATGTTGGCTCCAAGAAATACAAAACGAATTAAAACAAACAGGTCGTGTGCTTGAGAGTTGGTTGTCTCAAAGTGGTGAACGTAGGCTTCTAGGTCGTTTCGTTGATGGTTTTTGCGAAGATACACGAACTGTGTGTCAGTTTTTTGGCTGTTTTTATCACGGGTGCGATAAGTGTTAAATTGAAGATCACTAAACTAATACTGTTTTGAACGAATCATACTATAATCTACATCAACAGAGCATGCATTTTGTTGAAAATTTAGAAGCTAATGATTATATGGTTGTTGTCATGTGGGAATGTGATTATCTTAAACAAACAAGGTTTACTGATAAGCAATTAAAAGAAAGAAAGCAAATTTTGTTTGAAAGTTTACCATTAGATCCTCGCGACGCACTTTTCGGTGGGAGAACTTCGCCTGTACGTTTGTACTGGACATCGACTCACAAGCACTCAGAAGCTTTGTATATTGATTTCTGTTCTTTGTATCCATATGTTCAGAAAAAGAATTATTTTCCTGTCATGCATCCGATAATTTATACGGGCGACGAATGCGACACAATCAATGTGAATGATGTATTTGGTTTAATAAAATGTAGCGTACTTCCACCGCGAGATTTACTTTTCCCTGTTTTACCAACGCATATCAACAGAAAATTAATTTTCACTTTGTGTTTTACTTATGCAAAAGGGAGAATTTACGATTGTACACACGAAAACGAGAGTGAATGTTTGATTTACGGTACGTGGACCAGTATGGAGGTACAGAAAGCTCTTGAACTAGGTTATAAAATTATGAAAATTTATGAAATTTATCATTATAAGCAGAAAGATAAAATTTTCTCAAATTACGTCAATACCTTTATGAAAATCAAACCGGAGAGTTCTGGGCCACCGGAATCGTGTTTCGACCAAACTAGCGGTGAAATTGATGAAGAGAAAATGAAACAATTTATCGAGGACTACTCAGAACATGAACATGTGCAATTAGAACGTGGAAAAATTGAGCATAATCCTGGAAAATGTACTGTGATGAAAGCATTGCTGAATTCTTTATGGGGTAAATTAGCTCAGAATGAAAACAATACAGTGGTTTCATTCATCGATAGTCTCTATGATTTACAAATTTTAGCTAATGATCGAACGGTGAAAGTTACATCTTTAGAATTTTTAAGCGAAAATGTCATAAGAACCACTCATAAAAAAGTATCGTCTTCGTCACATTGAAGAATCGTAATGTCGTCACAGCATCGTTTGTTACAGGCTATGCTCGATTGGAATTGCTCGAATTGTTGAATCGTTTGAAAGAACGAGTGCTTTATTTCGATACAGATTCTGTAATTTATGTGTGCAAAAATGAGAACAATCAAATAATTCCAACTGGCGAGTATTTAGGTGACTTAATCAATGAATTAAATTCAAAACGAAAAGTAGGAACTGGTGAAAAATGGATTGAAAATTTCTGTTCGACCGATCCAAAGTCTTATTCTTATCTTACGAATGAACACGAAACTATAGGTGATGACGGAAATGTGACAAAACGTTGTGATCAAACCATTCATTGTAAAGGTTTTAGTTTAAAAGGGGAGGGAAAACAAAAACTAACTTTCGATTTTATGAAAAGTTGTTTAGAAAACTCCAAGCGAATTATCAAAATTAATTATAGGAATAAAATTACTCGTACGAATCAACAAAGCGTAATCGTTAAAGACGAAACGAGAGTGTTTCAATTTACGTTTGATAAACGTATTGTGAAACTGGATTTTTCGACCATTCCTTCCGGATACAAAACGAACGAGACGTAATATTTTCAGTCTTTTTTTCTGTAGATAAGAGATACCAAAAAATGTACATTAATATTCGAACTTCCTTTTATGATGATGACATGTGGTCCTAGTCAATGCGATAAAACTCACTTTATCTTTCAATTGCTTATAAAGAATGATCACGTGATCAACCCGCCTGTGAACAAAGTGATTTTTCTTTATACTGCCGAACAACCTTTGTATGCTGAAATCAAAAAAATGATCGAAGAACAGAAAGATTTTGCATCATTGCAATCAGTACGCTTCATAAATTGCAATAAAGGTACACCAAGTGTTGAAAAAGTCTTGCATGATAAGCAGAAAGATGAAAGAGTGCTTCTCGTTATGGATGATTTGATGGTTATTTCTCTTCAAATACATTTCACTTTCAAATACATTTGAAATGATATTGCTTCAATGAAACATGGCTACATCGTTTTTGATGCTAATCACAAAGGTTACGCGAATGCAAGAATAAGAAGTGGTGTATTCCCCGAAGATGATACATTCATATACGACTACAAAAGAAACGATTAATTTTTTGTAAATAGTTAATTATTTATTATTATTATTTAATATATCAATGCAATTACAACAAATTTGTTGACCCTGTTTTGCTTTTGTACATTTTTTTCTATCAATCGAATTTATAATTTTTCCATACAAACAAGTAATCAAATTCATTAAAATATGTTTGTTTTGAATTAAATCGTTTACATTTCCGGTTCATTTCACAATACCCAAGTGGGTGGTCTTAAAACACATATCGTACAAGAATAATAAACACCAATACCACATGTTTTTGAAATTAAACTTTGTCTCTGTACACGTGCATAATTCGTCCATTTACAACCTAAAATTTTCTGGGCAAATGCTCTCCAGTATTCTCGTTTGTAAAATGATACGGGATTAGCGTAGCTATCGAAATAAATCACATGATCAAAATCTTTCCAAATTGCTATCCAATGTTGTCCGTCTTTGTTGCTTTTGTCCGTATTCCATATCCAACAACACTGATCGCGTATATTTTGAGGTTGAACATTTGCAGGAAACGTACCCAGATAATGTTTTAACGTTTGATTTTGAAACAAAATTTTATCTAATTCATCAGTATTTATAAAACGTTCAATAAAACATGAAAAACTCATACCCTAAGCAAATTGATTATATCTATCTCTAGGTCTAAGTCTTTTTCTCAATGGAGTTCTTCGTGGAGTTGCACTCCCAGGAGGTTGAGGAATAGGTACATAGGGAGTAAGCGGTCTCGGTGTTGTCGGAAGTCTTCGTCGACTAGGTGTTGATCCAGGGGGTGAGAAAAGCGATTTACTTAAAAAGTTTGCTTTTGGATGTGGTAGAGAATCACCTGACAAATCTTCGTATTGCTTTTTAATTTGAGGATCTTTTATGCACGAAATAGGGAAATTAATCGATCTAAATTCTTTTAATACATTTCTTAAATCGTTTTCTGTTATATTTTTCTCTTTTTTCGTACGCGAAAAGTCTTCTATAACATCCTCTTTATTTAACCTAAAACGCTTTCCGTTTATAATGACACCTCTTTCATCACTCGCTATTTTATCTTTAAACCATTTTTTAATTTTTGCTTCATTCTCTTCAACCGTACCTCTTCTTAATACAACTTCGCTCTCTTCATCTTTACTAATGAAATAATTATGTTTCGTTTTTAAATAATTAACATGTGTGCTACCTAATAATTCTTGCGGTATTTTTGTATTATACAGATGATCGTAACTTTCTAGTAAATTGGTAGTTTCACATGGTTTAGATACTTTTTTCAAAATCGAATCTTCCGTCTCTTTCTTGCCAAGTAAACTTATCAAATTATCGAGATTAGCAGCATTAACTAATTGCAGTTTCTCCACGGGAACGTTCGTCATATTCCTTCAGTTCTTCTAATTTTTTTAATGCTTTTCTAAAGTAACGTCTTAAATGGAAGTCCTCCACGAGTAGCATTTTTCAATCTTGTTTGGGCATTTTATAGGACAAAAGATCCAACATTAAATCTTTAGTTAATGTGTCAACTTCTATATCGATTTTTTTTTCACAAATTAAATATGTTAATTTCAATAATTTTCTTTCTATATCATTTGTATAATTTTCAGCTCTTTTTTCTAAATTATACGATATATATTTTTTCAAGCATGGTATGAATTTTTTTTCTTATTTTCTTTTTGTCTAATTTTATTAAACATGAGTAATTGTTTTAATACATTTTTGATAATAAGATCATTGTCATCATCATCATTACTATATTCATCATTACTATTATATCCATCAGACACGTAATAATCATTATCCATCTCCATTGCATAATCAAAATCATTATCATCATCAACATAATATTGGTCTAAATTATCATCAACATTTGGATTTTTTTCATTATTTTTTTTGAATTATATTGTCATCAGCAATATTATCTTTATCATCAATATTATCATTATCATCAAATTTACTTTCTTGACGTTCATTTTCTTCAACATCATCAACATTTGTAATCATTTCTTTATCCATATTTAGATATCAACGGATCAATACATACGGTAGTTCAAGGTAAACCAAAATGAAAGTTTATTCCTTTTGGTTTCGGTTTTATTATTGTATTTATTTTCGTTCTCTTTTTCTAATATAATTAAGTAAGCTGCATTTTTACATTTTTTTCTACCCATGATGTTTTCTTCAAAAGAGTCAAATGTATTTGAACATTTTGGTTTTAGTCATTTCACTTTTAAAGTAATCACACGTTAAACATTGATCGTGGTGCTGAATGATATCCTATTTTTATTTCATTTTTAAATTCGCCAATAATTATGATTTGATTTATCGCCTGTATTGGTGCAGACAGATCCCATTCTAGCGAAACATTACCGCTCGTAGTATTTTGTAACACTTCAATGTAACTATCTTTGTTTGCACTTAAGTCTGTGACTACGATGCCGTATTCAGACAAGTATGCATCGTAATCAAATGGTTTTTCACAATACTCGCGATTTAATGCATTGATAAGACCAATGTATGCATCAGATTAATCATTATAAATAGGATGAATAGTACCTTCGTTCACTTTAACTTCAAATCTTGAAAATGCTGGCAATTCAAATCTGAATGGATTTAAATTATGAGCACCGTTAAATCGAGCTTGTGTCATTAGTCCTACTACTAAACGTGATGGTCTGGAACCATTAAATATGTCATGATATCTTAAAAATTGTGTACCATTAGCTACAGTATGGTTACCACTCGATACTGCAATGAAAAATATCCCATTTCTTTATCCTCTTTTATCATCAAAGCATTTAAAGCTGTACTTAATTGTTCATTTGTTTTTACCATTAACCCATCAAGTTTAAAATCACAAATAGCAATATCATTAGCGTTGAATAGATCATTGTCACCGGCAAATAAATATTTATTTTTAGCTGCTCGAGTAAGTTGAATTTTAACTTTATAGTCAGTGGGTATATAGCGATCACCACCATTTTCATTAAAACCATTAGTATCGAGAAAATCTATACAATGAAATGTTTCTTTGTCATTTGTAAGTCCTAATCATGCTGCACCACCTACATTCACTAGATTAGCTCCTCCAGCAAGATGAACTAAACTATCGCTTCTATTATTAGGACCCGGCGTATCATGATAACCTCCATGAAATTTACCTGTTTGATTGTATTGTGTAGGTACTTCGATGAATAAATGTCTAATCCACGAAATGAAATTTTCTTGATTTGTAGTAGTGTTTATTAAAACATCATTAATGAATACGTTTTTTACACTAAACATTGTTCGTAAAGGATAAGGTCTAAATCCTACTGTCACATTATCAGCAGGATGTGCATTTATTTCTGCAATAGTTACAGTTTCGAGTTTAGCGTGTAATCTAATATCATTTGTTTTAATGAGACCATATTCGTTTTTTGATGAATAAATGTATAATCACTAGCTAATGGATTATCATTATTCGGTGACGCATTTAAGACAATTGGTCAAGATTCAACAAATGTTATGCTCCAAAGGATGTTCAGTCCTCCAAAAGGATGTCCAATCCTCCAAAAGGATGTTCACCACTTCGTAAAACTATTCTCTTATCTTTTTTCTCACTCAAAACAACATGGATCAAGATCAAACGTTTGATACTGTTCTAGCTGTTTGATCAAATTATCGAATGCTTCAGAACTAGCCGGAATGTTAGTTGAATTCTCAAAACCATCAATCTCTACTTTAAGCTTTGAAGAGGAAATATATACTTTTCTATCACAATTGTTCAACCAAACAATCTTCTGCACACCATCTTTCAAACTAAGTAATTGTTTGGTATATTTAGCTGCAGTAGCTCAAACGTAAACTCTCTTATTATCCAAGTTGTTTTGCTTATCCATGTTAATTTAGTGTGAGTTGAGTTGAGTTGATATGTTGAGCAAAACGCAGTTTTCTTATAAATGAACTCAACAACATTTTTTTATTTCTTTAGTTTTAATAATAATAATATAAATCCAAATATTCCCATGTACATGTATGTGATAAATTTATCCTTCTTCTTACAATACTCAATAATATCTTCCCTAAATTACCCAAACATTATATCAATAAATGTTTGTTGTTCACAAAATGATAAAAAAAGGTATTTTTCTTAGAATGAACATACTTGTGAACAGCTAAAATAAAAAATTTATCCTCTATACTTAAACGAGGTAAATTAATTAAAATTTCATACATGTTAAATCATACATTCCACAAATTGTTTCTATAGTTTTCTGTCTTTCATTTATAATTCGATCTAAATGTTTATTTAATTCTCTACGATAACTCGGTGAAATGAAAAAGGAAGGAAAATTACATCTGTTTTGTTTGCATACCATTCTAAACAAAGAAAAATTATATTTTATGATGATATCCTGAGAATTTTACGATGATTTTTTCAAACAAACCCAGACTTAGTCTGATTAAACTTATTTTTCCCTGTTTGCTATGGAATGTTAATCTGATTAGATTTATTTTTTGAAGACATCCCTTGGTATGGAATGTTAATCTGATTAGACTTATTTTTTCCTCATTGCTGGGGTATGGAATGTTAATCTGATTACTGATTACTCTTATTTTTTCCCTGTTGTTGGGATATGGAATCTAATAAACACATTCCTTACTTACTTTACATTAATTTCTTCCATAATTCTTCTGATTTTTTACAACCAAGCTGGCGGTGCATATCCAATAGGATTTATAACCTATATCTTTTACACTCTATCTTTATACGTTGAATCAAAGTCACACGCATGAAAATCACGATAATCCTTGATCTTAACATTAATAAATTTTTTTAAAAAATGTCTTATGCACTCATCCTGATTCCTGTCTTATAATCCTCAAATCCAAACATTTCAATAATGCAATGTACAGGTTGTGTAGTTTGATGACATGAACATCTCCAAAAAGTCATGTCGCATTCTCCATTTACAATTTTAACAGCAGAAATTCCTTCTCTAACCCACTTCATTGGATGTAATTTATGAATATATAAATTCACCATGTTAAAATCAGCATTAGAAATAACTACTTCTAGATAAAAAGCACCACCCTCCGTCATTTTTTTAAAACCAACTATCTGAGTAGATGATCGTAATGTCAAAAACACTATAAGGTTTTGTAGCTATACCCAATTTTTTTGAGTTATGGGGGATATGTGTTTGTAATTTGATATTAATTAGAAGTATCAAATCTTCATCAGCAGCAACATTAAAATTTAAATTATCCCAAACTATCGATTTTGATAACATATTTACAATAGGGTTTGTAAATAATTGATCTTCACAAAAATAATGAGGTTCACAAAACTTATTCGCTACATTATCATTATCATGAATCGATGTTTTCACTTTCATAAAACTATAATTAAAACCATCTTCATAATCTTCCAAAATATTCGTATTCAAATCAACTATAATTTTATGAATTATTTTTCGTTCCTTGTAATCCACATTATTCTTTAATATTGAACAGATTTGAAATGTATCATCAGAGTTTTTTGTAATTTGTCTTGTTGTGTGGTCAACATCGATAATAAGACCTTTACTCTATTTTATTTCACGAAAATAATATTTTTTATCTGCACCACTACCGATAGCTTTAGGAATATAATCAGTTTTATAACCGGAATGAAAATAAGGAGTTATATGCTGAGTTAATATTTTTCTCTTTAAAGTATCCATACTAGACAAACAAAGCAAATGACAACAAATGACAAACGATGTTTATTTATAATCTCCTTTCTTTTCTACTATACACATCATAATACAAATGTTTTACAGTTGACATATCATACCATATATGACCATGTTCATCTACTAAATAATATTTATCATCATAATCACCAAACCACCATGTTCCATATTTACTAATAGCTTTTTCTTCAATATCAAAATCATCACCCAAATACGTCGGTTTCATCTATGCACCTCGAAAAACACCAACATCTTCAAACCAGGAAAGAATTTTTTCCTCACTCAATTCAACATCAACTACTTCTTCACAAATACAATATTTCCAATACACATGATATAACTTCATTTTTTGACTCATACAAGACGGAATATTACATTTTTTCTTGGACATTTTTAATGCTCTATAATTTGAAGGAAAATCAAAATCTCCAAGTGTTTTTAATTTTTTGGAACATAACCATTTGTGAAGGAAAGAAAACTCATGATGATAACACCAATTATAAGATGTAAGCCAATGATCAAAAAGTCTATCGTAAGCACAAAAAGCTCTTCTTAAACACTTGTATTGATAAGGTGTAAGTGCAATCATATAATACTTCGTAGGATACTCTTTATCCTCTTTACTCTTTTGACATTCTTCAAATTCTGTAGGATATGCTTCTACCATATTTATTGATAACAAATAAAATCACAACAATCAAGAACAAAATCAATCTCAAGACGTGGCATAAAACTACATTTACAGAATAACCTGAACCAATCCACTGCTACATTTACACGATTCCTTCATAGCTTTTATACATCGTTCTCTACGTTCCTGAGCATATAAAATAATTTGTAAAAATTGAATACCTATTAAAATACCAGTATCATGAAAAACTTTATTACGAAAACTCTCCATATCTTTATCCAAAATATCAGATTTTTCTTCAATTAGATCCATTAATTTACTATATATTTATCTTAATAAATCTTGATTTTCCAAATAGAAAGTGAGATCTCCATCGTGCAAAGGTGTTATTTTTGGTAATTGATAGCATCTACCACCATCTGAAGAGATATAATCTGACTGATAAGCTCTCCACGATATAGCCACTTCAATCTTTATATGTGTACCAGTAACAAAATCAAGTAATACACTTTGTATTTCCATACCCTGTATACGATCACCTATCAGTAAGCCATAAAAAGTGTTGAACGTTCTTATAAAACCTATTATTAACTAACATATCTATTCCATCAAAGTAACATTCCTTCAACATCCCATTTTTAATAATATTATACAGTTTCTCATCTTCTTTTGCCCATTTGTAATGCATCAAGGGTTTCATTTCTTCAACATACATGAACGGTGGTGGACAGCATTCAGTAAAAAATTTATTCTCCATCTTTTTTTTAGAAAGCCTTCACCTGTACAGAGTCCAAAACATGATATAAATCTTCAAAACGTCCTTTTCACTTTGCTCATAATCAATCAAAGATGGTATACTACCCCAATTCAATAATCCAATGTACAGTAGCGAACATACATAAGCTTTCTTGGATGACACTTTGTCGTTAGACAGATGATAAAACTTAAATATTGGTTTCCAATAACGTCTACCCCAACATTGCATGCAAGTGCATACACTATAACAATCAACGACACCTTCTCTTAACAAAGAACATGCAACGTTACAAAAACTGTGTTTCACCTTACGTATAAGAGCACGAGTTGGTTTGCTTTTACAATTCATTTCAAAAAAATGAAATATCTACTTCTCATAATATTTTTCCTACTCATGTTTTATAACCAATTTGGAATAGAAAAGTCCTTCATGAAAATTGGAGAAAATAATATTCAAGGAATGTTAATCACATTTGATAAAAAACCTTGCAAAAAATTATTGTGGTATGGAATGTCTTAATCAGATTAACAAAACTGTCTGAAAAAATTAATCACAAAAAATATTTCAAATACTTGACATCCATTGACCTTTTTTTATTTTTCCCAAAAAATCTCACCTTGATCCACTTAAGATTAGTATCTTAATTAGAAACATTCCAATGAAAAATATGCTCTATATAAGAACCCATGAACAGAAAAATCAAACATGTACATCTCAAAACTATCAACATTGAGAAAAATTGTACAGCAACAATTCTCAAAAAATAGAGGACAGCGTTTTTAATTTTGAAAGATTCCTTCAAATAGTAAACACAGAAAACAAAGAAGAAGATTTCAGAGACTTCGTTAAATTTTGCAACAAGTCAATACATCAAACAACATTTGAAAATATGGTGATAAAATGGAGTAAAGTCAAGAAATATAGCAATGCCACCGCCGTCCACACTCCAACCAAATCTGAAAACATCCCACCTAATATACCACCACCACCATACCCAAACAAAACTGACGAGGAAGAAGTAGAGGATCTATTGAGTACGTTTATTCAATTCCAACAAAAACCTCCTCCTGATATGAACAATCTTAGTCCAATACCCGAAGTGATTGTGCAAAATCCACAACAGTTTCAACAGCAACAACATGCAGCAATTGTACAACCTATACAAACCGGTTTAGGGCAAGGAAAAAACATACATTTTTTGAAACAACAAGAGAGACAACAACAACAACTAGAAAAGAAAAAAGAGGACGTCCAACCGCTGAAGAAGCACAAACTCAATTGTTTGAAGAAAGCACGCATCGTACATTAAAACTACATTTAAAAAAACTAGTATATGATAATAAAGAACGGTTGATTATAACTCCTCATACGAATGATATCATATGTCATGACGAGAGACAATTTAAAATTCATAATAATATGTCAGAATTGTATAAAAGACGATTAATAAATATTAAGAATGAAAAACACGAAATACTTACATTTATGGAAGTAGAACAACTATCTAACAAAAACATGTAACAACATTTTTGTATATTTTAACAATATTTTGTATTTGTATATATATAAATTACAATAAAAAAATAAATATTTTACAATATTCTTCAATGTTTTGTTCAATATTTTACAAGATTTTACAAGATTTTACAAGATTTTACAATATTTTGTTCTATATGGAGATCGTCCATCCTCAATATTTTATCTATCATTTCACTCTCCTCTTCTTCCCTACCCAACTTAATCCACACCCAAAGTACAAGTTTAAGATATTCTCCAACCATATAAAACTACATATTGAATTCTTGTATATATCTACAAATACTATTCATTCTTAAATCTTCCATTTTTTTTTAAATTTCATCTGAAATTTCGTTTTCGTCTGAAAGTAGCGAAGCATATTCCAACATCAAATATTTATCAGTCATATTTTTATCAAGACAATTATTAAACTCTTCATAATTCAAAGCGTTCATAATTAATAAAACATCCCTAGCTTCAGCATAAAATTCTCTCAATTCATTTTTTATTTTTTTCACTTCAACATCTTTTTAAGTGATTCCTTTAATGATTCCTTTATACCTTTAGGTGCGTAATCTTCAAGTAACTTCATGACTTCACGAATACCCAAACCTTGATCTCGTCTATTTTTGTCATCGTCAATTAAACGATCATAAAACAAATGTAATTGTTTTAAAGATCCCATTAATTTGGCATACGCAAGTTTTTTTAAACAAAATGTTTCTTGTACTTCAGTCCAGCTCATATTTATTTTATTTCAACTCACACATCTACACACATCAAAGACTCATATCCAATTAAACTTTTTTACAAATTCATCCGTCTTTTGTAATAGTTCACACTTCTCTCTAATAATGTTTACATATTTCTTAACTAATCCATAATATTGTTGAAAAATATCAACATTTGGATAAACATTACAATACACTTTATCAACAAATGATAACAATTCATCATCATTTTCAAGTTCATCATCACTCATATGTTCATTCGTTATTTTACTATCCATACATTCCTTATACTGTTGCAATAACAATTCATGATAAATAACTGCATCGCGCTGTAAGTAAAAATTGTTCAAATTGTTCTTCACCATCAAAACATCAGCATCATTCAACACATTCTCAAAACCGGGTATCACGTCTGGATCATTTCGTAAATCATTCATTAAATCAATAACCAAAACTCCAGTTCGTTCCCCTTCATTCAAATGAGACCCTTCGTTCTTCATTTTTACATAATGAAATGTGCTATGATGTATTACTTCATCAGCCATTTGATAAATCAACAGTGCCATCTGAATTTTTTCCTGCAAATTGAGTTTAATGCTTATTATAAAAAACAGAGTAACAAGCACCAAACCCAAGTTACCTTATAAACCTAAAAATCATCCAAAGCAGTGACCACACTATCACTCATTTTTACTCATTTTTTATATCATTTTTATTGCACAATTTCATCGTAATATTTTGAAAAATCATCGTTATCATTCGTATAATCATCGTAACACATCGTAAAAAAATCATAATACGTTGAAAAATCATTGCAACACGTTCTCGAGAAGCCATTATCACAAATGACACACATACTTTGAATACTTCTCTTTTTATATTTTAACATTCCAATGGTTTAATGATTTATATTGTATTGTGGAGATGTGTTTTAGTTTAGTTGTGTTAATATATTTGAATGAGAGGAATGAGAATTTTATGGTTTTTTTAAATTTTATAGGTGCAAATTTAATGTTTCAGATGGCAGGGCAAATAAATCATGTTGTTGAAAATGATAAAGTTTTTGCATATAAAATTAAGGAGAATAGCCAATTAAAAATGATGGAGAATGAAATAATGAGTATATTGTATGAATTAGAAGAAAAAACTTTTTTGTATTACCAACTAGTTTTAAAGTTATATGAAGAGCAAAAAGAGAAGAACAGATGGAAGGCAAACGGTCGTTGTCCATGAACAAAATCAAAATGATTATTGTCAAGATTATTCATGGTGTACAAACCCTATTCCTCATAGTTAAACAAATAAATAATGAAGATTTTGGTGCTGTCATGGGTGAACAAATCATAAAGAAATATTTTGGAGATTACTTTGTATGGAAAGGACCAATCCATATAAAAGACAAAAATGACATATGGAATATACATTTTCTTTTAGTATATTATGGGTATCTTGAGCATACTGTAGTAATGCATCCTTTTATTAGAGAAATTATTATTGAATAAAATTTTATATCCAAAAGTGGAAACACACACACATATTTATTGTACCCCTCTCTCCCTTATTACCATTTTTTCCAATACCCTATCAAATTACATGTCTGTCAATCATTTATGCATTCCTTTCATAATGATTGGTTCATTCAATTATTGACGTCATTTCCTGTGTTTTATAATACATAAATTCAAGCACATTTGAATCTCCTGCTCATTCGGCTCAACCAAGGCTTCGGATGTGGAGCTAGAACAATATTTTTGTTCTTGTTGAAAATCAACAAGAACAACAATATTCCCCCCCCCCCTTCGTTCCCTCCAAAAATATATACAGGGTGTATAAAAAAAAACGCAATCCAACTTTAAAGTTTTCTAACCGAAATAATATAAAATTTCATGTCTTTATTTTCAGTTCATGTTGTAGTCCGATCCTTTCTAGACTCATTGTGTTGTTGATAGTGTATTTAAAGCCATTTAAAACTCCAAAATAAGTTATTTACTGCAAGCGGTCAATTTTAGATGCATGAATTCAACGTTCTTAATTCCCAATGGTACATTGTCGTTGCATGCGAATACTTTGTTTGAAATCCTTTTAAAGCACATTTTTGCGTGGAAATCCATAATTTTTAAGAATAATTCCTTGCGAATTGCAAGTTGAAGTGATATGTGTGTACTGTGAAATGGTGGCTACGCTAAATGATTCTAATCACGTTGACTGAAATTTTAAATTAATTCAAGCGATCTTAAATTTTAAAATGTCCGATTCCAATTACTCAAAGTAGCATTACTCCCTCATTTCAAGTTCAAATTTAACAAACAAGGTATTTTTATAAAACTGAATAATAGAACATTCAAACAGTGGAAATATAAGCCTTCTCCAACTCCTCTTCTTTTTAAGAACTTCATTTGAAAGTATGATTGCGTTTTTTTATACACCCTGTATAAAACATTTTAAAGCACTGCAAAGCATTCTAACGCAATTAAAGTAATCTGAAGAAATCTAAAGTAGTGTAAAGCATAGTAAAGCAGTCCAAAGCTATGTAAAGCAATCTGAAGCATTCTAAAGCCATCTGAAGAAATCTATACCAGTGTAAAGCAGTTCAAAGTAAAAAATGGAAACATTCATGAAAGTTGGAAGCGGCTCTGATTTAACGCGTGCTTTTTGAAAACTTTAAGAGCTTAATAGAACATAAAAATCTATTGGTTCGACTAATTGATTAATTATAATATAGACGAATGGAATAATTGACTCATTCAACAACAGCGCCACTATCCTGAATTTCCAATGCATTGCGGTCCATGCAGGGTGAATAGGGCTTTCAAAGAGCTCTAGACAGAACTCTCAACCAAAAGCAGTGCGACTTTTTCGCGCATGCTGCTGGCACTATTTTAAAGAATGACTGCACAAGAAAATCAGAGAAAATAAATTTAACTATAGAGAAAACAGTTTAAAGAAACCAAAGCGTTTGTTAATTGACAAAAAGAGAATAGCTATATAAAAAAGTTTTTAACCCGGGTTTACCCACAATGCATCACAATACAAAATGGCACTGAGCACTTTTGTCAAATAAGTCAAACAGGCAAAAATCAGTCTGGTCGTGAAATTTGAAACAATAACAACAACTTCACCCAAAAAAGCCACTATAAGTTCATTAAAGTTCATCAAAAGTAGAAAGCTTTTAAGTGAAGTGAACTACAGTCAGTTAGGATCATGAGAGATCATATGCTCCTTCAGCTAAGTTAAAATATCAAACACATCATCACAAAATAAACAGACATAACCCACACCAGTTTGTTCTTCTGATCTAAGTTCTTGCAAAAACTGCACTGATATTCAGCATCAGTGCCATGTTCCCTTGTTTTTCATTTTCCGGAAAGTAGAAGACTTTCGTTTGCATTTATTTTATCATAGACAAAGTGGTTGAATCATTGACAAAACAAATTGCCTTGCTCAATAATTAGCTAGTTCCAAGTATTCCCAACAAATGGACCCTTGCATGTATGCCTTTATGGATCCTTTTACATAAAAATCTCATCTTACACATTTAAAAGGTTTCCTTCCATTGCAAGTTTTTTCATGTTTTGAAATGCTACTGCTCAGCAACAATCTTTATTTGCAAACAAAATAATCCACAGATTTATGTTTAGGATAAATTCTCTATGTTTTGTGAGGCTACTAATAGTCAGTTTGGATCATGGGTGATCATGTGGTCCTAAAGCGGACTGGAATATGAAACACTTTTCACAAAACAAACACACATACTCAACACCAGTGGTAAGGTTAGTAACTTCTGAAAACCTTTTCTTCCAAACATCACATTCAAAGGGTTTCCCACCAGTGTGTATCTTTTGATATCTGGTAAAGCTATGAAAGTGAGAAAACGTTTTCTTGCAAACATCACATTCGAAAGGTTTCTCCCCAGTATGAGTTCTTTGATGAACTTTGAGAT
Organism: Phenganax marumi; assembly: GCA_025400095.1. Taxonomy (NCBI): domain Eukaryota; kingdom Metazoa; phylum Cnidaria; class Anthozoa; order Malacalcyonacea; family Clavulariidae; genus Phenganax; species Phenganax marumi. Next base: position 26,738 of record JAODVM010036670.1, read on the forward strand.
TACCCAAATGTGCAAATCGCTTCTCACAAACATCTTATTCAAAAGGTCTCTCACCAGTATGTACCTTTTGATGTCTCTTAAGGTTAGGCAATTCAAAAAACCTTTTCTTGCAAACATCTCATTCAATAGCTTTCTACCCAGCATAAGTTCTTTGATGAACTTTAAGATTACCCAAACATGCAAATTACTTTTCACAAACATTACATTGAAAAGGTTTTACACCAGTGTGAGTCTTTTGATGCCTTGAAAGGTGAGCTTTTAGAGAAAATCTCTTCGTACAAACATCACATTCATAGGGTTTCTCACCAGTATGAGTTCTTTGATGAACTTTAAGACTACTCAAATGTGCAAATCGCTTTTTACAAACATTACATTCAAAGAGTTTCACACCAGTGTGAGTCTTTTGATGACTTGAAAGGTGCGTTTTTTGAGAAAATCTCTTCTTACAAACATCACACTCAAAGGGTTTCTCACCAGTATGTATCTTTTGATGTCTTGCAAGGCTAGCACATTCAGAAAACTTTTTCTTACAAACATCACATTCAAAAGGTTTCTCTCCAGTATGTGTTCTTTTATGTGAGATAAGGTGACCAAGTTGAGAAAATTTCATCTTGCAAACATCACATTCAAAAGGTTTCTCCCCAGTATGAGTTCTTTGATGTCCTTTAAGAGCACACAAATGTGCAAATCGCTTTTCACAAACATCACATTCAAAAGGTTTCTCCCCAGTATGTGTTCTTTTATGTGAGATAAGGTGGCCAAGTTGAGAAAATTTCATCTTGCAAACATGACATTCAAAAGGTTTTCTTCCAGTATGAATTCTTCGATGAACTTTGAGATTACTCAAATGAGCAAATCGCTTTTCGCAGAGATCACATTCAAAGGGTTTCTCACCAGTATGTATCTTTTGATGTCTCTTAAGGTTAGCAACTTCAGAAAAGCTTTTCTTGCAAACATCACATTCAAAGGGTTTCTCAGCAGTATGCATCTTTTGATGTCTAGTGAGGCTATGAAAGTGAAAGAACCTTTTCTTGCAAACATCACATTCGAAAGATTTTACACCAGTGTGAGTCCTTTGATGACTTGAACAGGAAGCTTTTTGAGAAAATCTCTTCCTACAAACATCACATTCATAGGGTTTCTCGCCAGTATGTACCCGTTGATGTTTCTTAAGGTTAGACAATTCATTAAACCTTTTCTTGCAAACATCACATTCAAAGGGTTTCTCCCCTGTATGAGTTCTTTGATGAACTTTAAGGTGGCTGGATTTCGAAAAGCTTTTCTCACAAACGTGACATTCGTAAGGCCAATGGAACTAAGGTTTCAGTTTACCGTCACATAAACTTTCGAACATTGATGCGGAAATTTTTCATTATTCATTATTCATTATTTGGCAAATTATTTGGCAATGGTAAAAACAGTGATGATGTCATCAATTTGATGATGTCATACAATATTTTTACTGACTTTCCCTTTCTTGTCTCCCAAACTGCTAGTATGTGTTACATTTTTACATATCACTTCTGTTGTGTTGTACAAATACATATAAAATTTCAGTTCCAATTTTACTGTTTAGATTTAATATATCATTTCACAGTACATATTTTTCCATATGCATACAAACAATACAAAACATTAGGTCTAGGCCATGATTGTACAATTTCTATCTCTTCATTATTTGATCTTCTTCACAGTCTTCACACTGTGGGTAGTATATTGCATGGGGATCAACTCCTGAAAGATACTCGCCACAATGGATGCATATTGGTTCATATTCACAAGAGTAATACAGTTTCTCTATATGATCTTGGCAGTCATGATCTTTCAAATGTATGGATATTCCACTAGGTAGTATCAAATCATCTGCAAACAAATAAAATACATCTAATGAACATGTCCATGTACTTGAACATATAACAGATTTTGTGTTGTGCAGGTATATGATTGTAACCACACACTGTACATACCAAATGTCATCCCACATGTGAATGACACATCTTCAAGGAGCATGTTGACCTGCTGTTTTTGCTGCTGTGTTAACTTTTTCTTGCTAAACACTAGCCGCCACTTGTCACAAGATTCACATTGAACCATTATATCAGTGTTTTTGGCATGTTGAACTGATGGAGAGTAGGGCATTTTTTTTCTTGCGCTTGTGGGTCTTGAAACACCACTTGGACGATTCTAAAAGAATTGGACAATAGGTGTCAATCACTGCAGCTAGTTTTTACTGGATAATAATTATGCAAATTCTGACATGCCCTATAGTTAGTATAGTATAAGTCTTGAGTCATACCTCAGACGTTTTAGTACCATAAACATCCATAAATGGCTTGTAATGGCCATCTTCAGCTGGGACTGGGTATGGAAGAACATGGACATCTTTAAAGCGTTGCTCTCGTAGAGGTCTTGGTAAGGTAGAATGAAGAACATAGGTATTAAATATGTTTATAATATATTACATACTTTACATACTTATTTCTGTTATAATCAAATATTCCAAACAGCTTTGGGGAACCCAGCCACAGTTTATAGGTTAATGCTATGTCTTCCCATAACATACCCACATGTCTTGCAGATAGGATTGCCACATTTCTTTATCTGGAAATGATAATGGCCTTCGATGCAGCAGTGAGAGAGGAAATCCTTCAAACTTTGCAAGTCTTTCACATCCTTCTTGGTTGTGCATCCAACCTACATTTGAAATATATTTGTGGTCCCCATATTAACTTGGTTGTACTCATCAGACCCGTTCTTCACCAACTATTGTTTCACAATATTTGCATCGGAATGCATGTCAATAAATAAATTATACAAAGGTACACCCTTCACTACATACCTTTAGATCTTTGTCAACTTCAAGGCACAGGGTCCACAATGCATCAATTTCCTGCTGTGTTGCTGGTTCAAATGTTTTAAATGGTTTATCTTTCAAGCTGAGGCGCACCATTTGGCTTTTAAGGAGATCCACAGGGAACTGAAGTGACTCAGCAAGTTCTGCTTTAAAGGAATCTGTATGAACCTTTTCCCGCATTTCCTTCATATTGTTTGCATTGGCTTAAGAAAAGAATAAAATATATCTGAGTAATTTTGACATCATAATTTCAGTCACACACATTTAACACAAATTCTTCCTTTAACTTAGGTAATGAATAAATGTAATGAATAAAGTATATTGCGATTGCTAACCTATGCTTTTCTCAAATTCATCGCTCATTTTTCTTCTCATGATTCCAATTCCTTGCAGACCAATGTTGACAATACTCATGATGCGTTCCACAGGGTTTGCCCAAGAGTTGCTTGGTGCTGTGCGGAGGGAGACAAGGAAATCCAGGTTTAAGCTTCGAAAGAGAGCAATCAGGGCCAGTTTCACTGACATGTAATTGTTCCTGTGGTCAGGTCCTCCATCAGTATAGATCAATAACCCAGGCTTGATTTCTGTAATATATTAATACAGTAAATTTAAAATTAGCAACTAAACCTTTACTACAAAAGGCTAGGCCCCTGCCAGTTGTTGCTCAATTCTTACCGCCTTGTGCTATTAATATCTCAGCTAACTCTGCAGAATGACGAAAGGCAGACGAAGGTTGCAATATAGAATCCTTTATGCCAACAAACACTTGCCCACGATAAAAACTTCCATTTATGTCTGGTGGTATGTCAATCTTAACAAAAATTATGGTTTTTCTAGAAAACAGTGTGTACTAGTACTATATGTGAGCAATTATTCTTACATATGAGTACAAAACCTACCAAGAGATTTACAGAGGGTGTTAAAGTACATTTGGAGAAGTCATGGTCACCAACTGCCATGGTTTGATTCATGCCAACAATCACTTTCTTCCCTCTTTCTGCCGCTGCTAAAGGGAATGACGGCTCACCACACTTTATCTTGTGCTTGTCATCCATGCTGACCAGTTGTACCAACTCTTTGTTCTTAATCGCAAATTCTCTAAGATATCGCCAGGCCGCCGCACAATAATGACTATCAACATGTTGAGCTCTAATCTAAAAATAAAAATATAAAACATTATGTCAATACTGAAAAAGGATATGTATGTATTACGGTATACAAACTGCTTCACAATTCACATTTGACATGATCACTATCTTTATAAAATTCCATACAGTGTACGTATCTTAATTATAATTGAATGTTTACCATCTTCAAAATGACACTATTTTACAATACATTGTACAATATTCATGTATACCTGTCTTTTTTGGACCATCATCTTAATGTTGATATTCCCTTTATAATACTTGGATGTATTAGCCTTAGAATTCATTGGCTGAAACTGGTACCTCAACCATTTAACACTTGGAATGTTGGCATCCTCTGGCATTCTTGCTTTCACTCTTGAGTGCAGATCTTTGATGCTGACAGCTTTTGCTAAGTAAAGCATCTCACCATGCCTACGCTCTTGTACAGCCACTCCAATGTCTTCCTGGAGGTACCTTTCGCATTCTTCAAAAAATGGCCGAAAACTATCTTTTCTTCCCTCTGGACTGACATGTCTCAAATCCACCAGTATCCCTGGATCTTCACTCAATACAGCGTAGTCGAATCTCCTGTCAATTTCACTTTCACTCATAGAAGATGCAGCTGACTGATCTCTTGTTAGGTCTCGGAAAATACCTCTCATAGCACATGGACTGGCAACAAAACCAAAACTGTTCATAAACTCTCGTTTTGTAATTCTACGTTCGTAAATTGGTACTTCACGCTCAATTTTTCGAATGACTGCACAACACTTGCTGATTAGATCACTTTCACTGTCAGCTTCATTGATCTTCCAAACGAAATGGAGGTTTGGTTTGGGCCCACCTGTATTATAGACATAATACACACACTTTGAAGATAACCCTGTACATTTCAACTCCTGTGTTAAGGCATACACTTTCTTTCGATCAAGTCCCACTGGAAGTTGTTCTCTGACACATATTGGAGTTAGTACATCAGAGCCACTTAAAGCATCATCCAGTTTTTGTAGGACATGGACTTTTACTCCTTTGTTGGCCTGAAGAAGTACAACATTAGTTTTCTCTTCAAAATTTGAACGAGGAGTATTCTGTGCCACTTTCACCAGCTTACATTTGTTTTGCAAGTAAATGGCATACTCATCAATGCTGTTTAGCAGTTTGAACAACAAGAACGTTATGTTCTTCCAAGCATCACTATGAATAAAGTGCATGCTTTGCATGACCTCCTTAATTTGCAGGCATAACTTTTCAAGCTTACTAGCTGTGATATTTACATTGGTTCTTTTGCGATGCCTGTGTAATTGTGGCATATTATAGCCACCAAATTTCTGGCTGAAGACTGCAGGAATGCGACATTCCTTCCTTACTGCTTCGTTGATTTTAGAATAATGGCCATCAATATACCAAAAGAGTGATGTTAAATGTTTAAGAAATGTTTTTCCAGAATTTCCAATGTTCTTGGGAAAAGTACAGTCATTCTCGACCAAATATCTTAAAATCGTGTTTTGCAGTTTATCTACATTTGTAGATTCATTGATCTCTGATGGAATGTCATCTTCAGCGAGAGTCCTTGCATTTTGCATTAATACTTGAAAAGCATTTGGTATTTGTTGAGCACTGGTAAGTAAATTGCATCCACAATCTTCTTCTATGTGCTGAGCAACATGAATCGTGAAAAAACGCATTCCAAATGATTTGAATACTTCAACAACATCGGTATCAGGATCGCCATGAATTTCTTCATTTAATGAAAACGTTGATGAAGAAGTTACGCTTTGTACTTCTACTGCTTTACAAATACTATCTGCTTTCTCTGCAACTTTCTTGTATAATTCTGGAAGACTTAATCTGTGGTAATCTTTCAAGTCAAAAAAGACCCATCTAAGCAGAACTGTGTTTTTATCAACTATCCTTACACTGACTGACGTCATGATGAACCTCAGCCTATCATGCCTAGAAGGAATGATAAATTTAGAATTGAGTCGTCGTGCTCAAGTGCCCTGACAACGAGACTACGTAAAGACAGAACTAGGCAGTGTTTTATACATATTGCCATTTTGTCCGGCGAATCGTGCTCGGTAAAATAAATTGCAAATGCGAGCTCTGCCGTCAGGAAATCACGATTTACACAAATCGGAAGAAAAACCTTCAGCAATGCCACAGACTTATACCACGATTCTCACATTTTAAGTTTTGAATATTGAAGGTCTTTCGCACACAGAAAAGTGTATTTATTTACATAAACAGATAGTGGAATATCTCATTTCAATCTTAAATATTTGTATGTCAAAACAGGGCCAACAACTCTATTTTAAAATCGGCCCATCAAATCGAAATGTGTACGTGTACCCTATGACTTTGATTCAATCCGTCAGTCTAATAGCAGGTTATAGAAAACAACCATATAAAAATAATTCCTTGTTATTTAATATTTATATGATGACTACATCATTCAACTTCATAAATATTTAATAAATGTATTCTTACCTTCAAAAAACTCAAGCCACTTCGTCCAAATATTGCCAACGCAAGCCTTCTCATTACAATAATCTGGCAAGTTGCAATCTCACGTGTCGTGATTGTTTAAGCAATTCTATTGGTCTAAATCACTTCCGGTCCTTTTTGGTAGCCTTTGGGGGGGGGGGTACGAGAGCTTTCAAGTATTTTTTAGACGAAATTATTTTTTTTGAATTTTCACAAAACCAAGAGGAATTATTTAAATAATAATGAAAACAATACAAAATAATGAAAATTTCACGCGGGTACCAAAAACAGACGCGCGCGGGTGACGGTAAACTGAAACCTTAGTTCCATTGGCCTAAGGTTTGTTTACTGTTTGTGTTCTTCGTTGTGTCCTTGAACTGTTTCTATTTGACGTAGACAATTTCGTGCTTTTACAACCACTTGAAGACATTAGTACCCTCTCAAAAACAGAATGATCTCAGCTTTCTCTTTTATAAGTCGCTGTGTTTCTTTGAAACGAGAGTCCTAAATTTTATTTGCCGTTTGCAACTTCAATTTCCAAAATTGGAATCGTTGTTTTATGCGCTAGATGATAAGAAAATTGAACAACCATTCTGCCGCTGACAATATAAGCGCGGGCAAATCAAACAATGACACTGAGCTACAATATCTGGACTAGTTCCAAGAAGACCGGGGACGAGCCTTGGACAAAACTGCCGTAACAAAATAAGGTTTTTTGATAACAAAGGTTTAAAGAAAAGAAATTTCAGAATTTCAGATTATCCTTCATTATAGATGGAAACTAAAAGCTGCGTGTACACTACAAAGTAAACTACAAGCCTGAAAGGTATTTATTCGCCCTGGACCTGGCTTTGACCACAAAATCCAAGCCAACGAAGGGTAGTAGCCTAGAACATACGCTGCAACGCATCCACTAACATAAAAACCGCTGACATTAATACTAAAACGTGAGCCTTACCCTATGGGCAAAGACGACATTGTGAACGAGGCACATATTACAAGGACCTGAACTAGACCACGTCCAGGCGAGGTCTTGAGGGCTGTAGTGTAAACACGGCTGTACTCGAATTTCCAGGGTGAGTTTCCAGATAGAGGTTCCATGAAGAAAGAGGAAGCTCTGATGGATAATCAGCAGGATTCAGTCGTTCAGCCAGATTCACATATGAAAATCTGTAGCGTCAGGTGCATAAGTTCAACCTGAAAGGGCCTGGCCGGCACACATTACTAACTATTTATTTATTTATTTATTTATTTGTTAGTTCATTTATTTATTTAGTTATTGCCACAAAAAGCTTATTTACAAATAAAGAGAGCGTGTAGGAAGGGAGGTGCGAAAGGAGGCGCGAAGGTCGCGAAGGGAGGTTGCGGAGGTTGCGAAAGGTGAAACTCGCGAACGAAAGTTTCTTTAAGTTCCCCACTAGCTCTGTTACGCCGCTGCTTGGTGCATAATAAACAGGTAAAATCACGGATGTTACACGATGTTCACAAACGAATTATGAAAAGCTGTTTAATATTAAACTAAAGTCCAATAACAACTTCAAGTATCATTAGGCCTCTTGTTCACGTACACTTTCATTGACATACTTTCCCACGCTTTGCTATATTTTCTTCTGCTTTCACGCGACCCTCACCACTTTGATGCAATTCAATCACGTTCTTTTTTCTTTTTTGCAATTGTATTGTGGGGGTACAGTTAATCAACAGTTTTCCTTCATGTGGTGGCAGCAGGGCCGGCAGCGCGCCAGCGCAGTATTTTATGCTAAATAGTAAGAATCGAACCTCTGCGAAGGCATAGTTACAATATTGTCATTGGTTAGTTTGTTAGCTTTTCAATTGGCTAAATTTCCTGGAATCTGATCGGGTGTCAATAGAGTTAGATTATCCTCTGAACGTTATATGTCTTACATTCTTACATGATGCTTGATTGTTTAACTTTGGCACTAAATTACACCGGCTAAAATGTAGTGAAAATTCCTGTCACTTGAAAAAACAGCCAAAATAGAGCCAAAAGGCCAAACATTTCTTTCAAGGCCAAACAAGAAATATAAAAGAGCCAAAATTTAGTTATTTGGCCGCAAAAAAGCCAAGTTACCAGCCCGACTAAATCAGTGAACTGTAGGCCCGATTCGTTTTGTATGTGTGGCTCATAGTCGTCGCTTCGGGGCAAAAAGTACAGGCTGTGGCTGCGACCCGTCAAAACACACGTACGCTGTACTTTCGCTCCGGATCCTTCAAAAACTGAAACGTTCTACGACGGATATGACGTTTGAGCATGTTGTTTTGTAAAAGCCAAATTTATAGACCACTTGCAGATGACGTAAAAATGACCTCAAGCATGACATCTGGAGACAGCATGAAAGTGCCGCTGTTCAATCGATCAAATAATGAACCTCCAGGTGCTTTCATTATACATAAATTTTTGCTTCGGGTCACTAAGTGCAAGTGGTCTATACACTAAACACATTGTTTGCTTGTCCAGGCAAAGCGAGTTACTCGATTAGCCAGTAACTCGCCTCCACGTAAACAGGCCCTAAACTAAAGCGCACAACTAATGCTATAATATCGTAATTTACTATATATGCCGATACGGTTATAGAAAACGGAAAATAAAAAGTAAACATGACAATCAAAGGAAGTCACTTAGAGCAATTAATGCATGCAATTAGCCACTTGAAAAACTGGAATTGCACTGGAAGCGAGTTTTGAAAAGAGAAAAACGTAAGAAATAAACCTTTCTAGTCGAAAAGAAAGCTCAAAATTAGTAGGAAAGCAATGTTTGACCACATTTGAATAGATATAAGGCCCTGTTTACATGAGACCGGAACGAAGTCAGATCGAGACGATTTCGTATCGGTCGTAATATTAATTATAAAAGACGTTTACATGAGACCGAGACAAATTACTGGTCAGACCGGTCTGAAGTCATTCCGCCTGCTGGACCGAGCTGACTATCTCCAGACCGGCACGAATCCAGAGCGGTATCAATGTAAACGCAAAAATATTTCATGCTGGTCTTAGTTCGCAAGAACGCATGCGCTTTTTGCCACATTACCGTGACAAAATGGCGTTTCACACTTTTACTGGTGTGTTGAGATTATTTCGGCAGCTTACAGTTTCGTATCAGTCTCATGTAAACATGAGGGTAATATCGATTTTCATACCGGTCTGACTTCGTTCCGGTCTCATGTAAACAGGCCCTACTTATTATGAATAGTAAGCTTACAGAATTTGCGGAATTAGTATAAATTAGTATTGTTTGGGCGACGCGCATCCCCCATAATAATACTAAGGTTGTCATTTATAATATATCGATCCAAATGTGGTCAAACTTTGCTTTCCTACAAATTTTGAGCTGTTTTTTCGACTAGAAAGGTTTATTTCTTACTCTTTTCTCTTTTTAAAACTCGCTTCCAGTGCATTTGCAGTTTGTGAAGTGGCTAATGTCTATGATCTCAGGCCAGATTTCGTAACATATATGTGCCATTTGTGCGGTCGGTGTAGTGTGTTGTGCTGAGGCTCGATTATCGGCGGGTGTGTTACCAGCATGGTGAGCACAGCGTGTAGCACGTGTGTGTAACGTGTATGGTAGTGCGACTGTTATGACACAGAATAAAGTTCCGCTACAGAAGGGTCACTTACGTCGGAAGCAGCTTTGAACTTTCTGTCCTCGCGCATGTCGCATTACGCATGTTGGCCACCATATTTCCATTCGGTCCAAAATGTCGGGCAATCGACATTTTGCGAATCGCTTTCTTTTGAATTATCAGCCCTCAAGCGGAACGCATACCATTGGATCTGGTTCACAGCACACATTTCAAAACAAAGCGATGACAAAATGCTGATCGCGCGAAACTTTGGACTGAATGGAAATTCGCCTTAACTCTGGCAGTCGATGACATTTTCTGGCTAATAAACACGCTGTATTGGCTCGCTACTCCGCCTTATGGCGAGTAAACTGCATATTTTTGCACAAAAAACGAGAACACGTTCCACTGCTGAGCGGCCTTTCTGCTACCGATCTTTATTCTGTGGTCGTGGTTCGCGTGGCAGGTTTGGTTTGAGGTTGTGCGATGAGTGTGACCACTGGTTCCTGTACTGTGATTAGCGTGTATCGTCTGATGAACGTGGTTATTTTGTTACAAACATTGAAATCTTGGTCCCGACAGGTTCGGTTGGCATGCAACACGTACGCAAGCGTACCTACTTTTGCAACAACTGGAGGCGTTCGTAGAGAGTTTTAGCAGAGAGTACGAGTACGAGTACGAAATTCGCCATTTTTGCACGAAGCACTCGATGCCCGCTTACGCCCTTTCGTGCTGACGCGACGAAGTCGTAGCAGGCCCAAATCTGAGAACGAATTTTTTTGAAAAACTCGTTGTTTTCAGTACGAAGTTTTCAAAAGAGGGCGAGTCGATATTTCTTTCATGCAGTCCAAACTCAATTTAAATTAATGTTGTTGGTCCCAGCCTTGCTCAGGTCAGGGCCGGAGCTACGGGGGGGTGTGGGGGTGTGTGACACCCCCCCAAGTTTCTTTAGACAAGGTTCAGTCGGCGGACTCTGCATTTTAGTCGGCAGAGTGGCTTATA
>JAODVM010036671.1:0-18801 GCA_025400095.1 Phenganax marumi
AATCCGGAATCCAAGGCTTGGAATCCGGAATCCAAGTAGTAGGATCCGGAATCCAAGCAATGGGATCCGGAATCCAAATACCACCTGGATTACCTTACATGGGGCGATCATTGCGATCATTTGGTAGACTATTCCATAGAGCAGCAGTATAGTGACTAAAGACCTTTTACCGAAATTTCTGTGCGGTTAGGAAGTGCTAAATAGTGTTTCTTTTTTAGATTATATGGGTAATCTATTTTACAATTAACTATGAATTTCTTTCGAAAATTAAGGGACATTATGGCCACTAATAATTTTACACATATATAACCATATTTAGTCTTTACGTTTCGCCTCAAATGGTATCTATTTAAGGTTTGCAAGTAAACGTGCAGATGAAACAACATAGCATTCCCACGGTGATTTTCGTAATCCGTCTTTAAGTCTGGTTTCTATATATCGTCGTAATTGTCGTAAAGACAGAAGCACGACACTTTCCATTTATTTATTAGTAAAGCAGTTGTCAGCAGATAATATGTATTCCACAAGATTTACTGCGAAGAAGATAAATTATTTTGGCATTTTACTGAGCAAGATCGTGACTCTTCGTGTTCGACAATTACGACTATATGAACACCAGCCTTTGGGGGGCTCTCACAATTATCCCATGGTCAGCTACAATGGTCAAGGTAGAACAATTGCAGTAGCCAGTAGGTAGCACATTTAGCATAGGTAGTGAGACAAAAGGCTTAAGTCTTCTAATTATTTTAACCTATTCCAGGGCCAGCATTTCAGCATAGTGGTCCTTATGATTTCTCCATGAGAGTCTTAACTAGTCGCTCGTTCATGTTCACGCCAAGGCATTTTTTACGTCATTAACGTTGAGTATGTTCCTTCGCATGACGCCATTGTTTTTTTACATCGGTAATTCATCGCCAATGCTGTCCGATCCATTGATGATCCATGCCTATATAGGGTCCTAAAAGCAACATGAAATGCCCTACCAAGCAGAGCGCAACGATGCGTGAAACATTGCCAAGGTGCATGTATTAAAATTTAATTGAGAAATTCTCCTTTTAACTATAGGGCGATATTTTGCCCTTGGGGATTTGAAGCAAATTATAAAATTCTAAAACAGAAAAACTTTGTGAGAATTATAAAGTTCAATTCAGTCCTGCGTGATCTTTTGCTTGCTCTGTGGCTCTATCGTCCGTTTTATTGACGATCATTTTATTAGTCGACAGGGTGTCCCAAAAAGACCCCCGAAAACTATTGAAATCACCAATAACAATCAATAGTTAGAATTTGAATGCCTTAACACTCTGTTGGTCCCGACCGACGAATTACAATCTGTGAAAAACTTGCCTATCGGAGTTGCAAACTGCAAAATCATCTGTCATTGTACCTGTTATCAAAATTGTGATTTCGCAAAGATTTAGATTTTGCCCAGTACCCACGATGTTTACACAGAATTGCTTAATATGCGCTATACCTACGAGCAATTCCTTAGCGATAAGTGCACTCCGCTTTTTTTTGTTACTAGATTATCATGGGTCCTAGGGTGTTTCAATAAGGCTTGTGGTCAACTTGCAATCATGAGCTTAATGATTAAATTATTTTATTTCATTATACGTGAAGTAGCCTTGCATGTGAAGCAAATAAGTGCTTGCTGCTTCTCAGACAACCTTCCCATGGTGCATCATGATGTGCATCGAGACGAGAAAAAAAACCTTCTTCAAACATGTGCAAAGCATATGAGAGTTTCTGACAACGGATTCAATTTTGTACAAGGAATGCAGTTTTTCTCTTCTTTTTCGTGTTACTTGCATTTAGGAAAGAAAACTAAATCTTATTGAAAAGTAAGTAGAGTAAATGAAAAGTTTTAGTCAAAGGATATGTCCGTATAACGGTGTGCACAGCGGTGAATTTTTATTCAACAATATACAACTTTAAAAAAATACTTTAATAAATGTTCAAGACGTCGGAGAGTTAACTTACGAATGATTTTATTTTAAAACTGGTATATTATATAGTAATGACACGTTTGAACCAGTTTGTAAAATTCCATAGTTGGTTTGTTTGAATTTTCTAAATTCTTAAGACCAAAGTGTCAGCTTTGTTTACATGAGAACTGTCAGCAAGATGTTTGTTTTATGTAAACCACGTGGCTAGCCTGTGCGTGTGGCCCGCGAAGGTTACCGTTTTGAAGAATGACCTGACTGAGGATGTAAAATCCGCCGAGTGACCTTCTCCCACCGTCTTCTCCCTTCCCACTAGCCCAGGCAACTCACAGTTTGCAGGAGCCGCAGCCAGTGACGCCCGTTTAGCTTAAACGGTATTTATACAGTGTGTCTCAATAATAACCGAACATATAGATTTATGCATACATTTCAAATTAGTTTGATGCATTTCAAATTCGGTCTAAGCTGGGTCTCTCGTAAGTACAAAATAAAGCAAAGAAATTCAAATAATTAAAGCGCACTTTTAAACAGTTTCCAGCAAAGAAACTGACTGATATTTTTAAGTTCTCTCATGTGATTTCTAGCTGTTTGAAATGCATCAAACTATTTTGAAATTCATGCATAAATTAGGTTCCGGTCTTTTTTAGACACTCTGTATACTTCGCATTCAACCAAACTGAAAGTTTTTTACTGAATAAATAGTTATGTATCTAACTATCGAATCAGCGCATAAGATTACATATGAAAGACTTACAAGATGCGAGAAAGCGTTTTTCAATTCTGGCTTATCCGCCCGGTTCAAGCTTAACGGGCTTCCTACAACCGGCCCCAACAGTGTATATACTGCAAAAGAAGGGAATATTAGTGTAGTGTCTAGTGACTTAGTTTATTGCTCAAGAGTCAAGACTCAAGTCAAGTATACTTTAGGTGAAGATTACAATATGCAGTAAAATGTAATTTTATCATACAGAAAAAGAGTAGAAAAGAAAGTAATTTGAGAAAAAGAAGTAATTTAAATTCCAAATTTTAGTCATGGCGACCATATTCTTTTGAGATCTGGACTGTATGACAAAAAATATGGTGGTACCATGATAGGTCATGCTGTTTCCCGTCAATGCAGGCTAGATTACAACAAGATCTAGACGACATAACGTTGCTGTGCAACACAACCATTTTATGGACTGTCATGGCGTTGACAAATGATTAGAGGGCTAAGTACACTACAACTAGTCTAAGGAATTTCACTATTTTTGCAGCAAACAGCTGACTCTATCCGTGTATATATTTGATGAATGATACAGTTCAGTCTGACTAATACAAAAGATTGTGAAAAGAGCCTCAATCTTCATTATTTGTTATTATTTGAGATCGTAAAATTCTACTCTCCAGATCAGTTGGAAAATTAGCCTTTACCACGAGGAAAGTGGGCTGATTATCACATGACATGCACGTTGAAACAAATTCTAGTTTTAATCCGTCTATAATATTTTCAACATGTTTACTTAATTTGCAGCCGAACATGCAAGGTTAATTTAGACTTCCCTGTTCCAAAATACACTTAAAATCGACAATGCAATTATTCAAGATGTCACAAAACCATAAAAATATATTGGGGAATAGACTAACAACTCATTAGTCTATAAAACACCTCAAAATGTTTCCATTTAAAAAGTGAAAACCTGAACGTTTCCCATTTTCCCATAGGCCTGGAAATACGTTTTCATGCTTAAGAACATCAAACCCGCCAAGGATTTCCAACTTTACTAAGCCTTCAAATTTGTAGGCAATTTCAACTATGCAGATATGCTCAGCGATTTTACAGCCAATTCGACATAAATTTCCTCGTTAGTTTTTGTAGTGTTACTTTATGCCTAATCTCCACACGAAATCTTATAAAGCTTTTAAATTTTCAAAATCAGTTTCATCGAAAATTGAAATCAAACATATCAATTTAATTAGGCCTGATTTAGAAGAATCCAAATGACCTGAACGTTGTCTTGCGCCCGTTCGTTGTTCGGTGCATTGAGCACTCGAAAATCTCGACGTATAAACCAGGCCGTAATTAGCAGTGATCGTATTTGTCGCTAATGTCAGAGTAGGGTTATAAACCGGGTGGATTTCATGTGATGCGCTCGTGACCTCCGTTTGGTTTTGGCTTGACACTGACATCGAAACATGGGTAGTGGAAGATAATCATTCATTAGTCGAGCTTAGCGTTATAAATCCATGCGTTTGCGCATAAATTCAGTCCTAATCAGAACTGGATTCAACACAATAGTGAATCTCACATCAATACACCAGTAAGGTTGTCAAATAATACACTAAGCGTAAGGTTTTGACTAGAAATACTAAGAATTCATAGAGAATAATAATTGCAATATAAGTATATAATTATATACTTAAAACAACACGCAAGGTGGTGAATAATTTACAAAGTACTTCATGAAGTACTTTAAAATGTTCTAAATGTTTTTGTTGTAATTGGCTCTAAAGAACTTCTTTAAGGAGACTTCAATAAACCTTGTATAGTGCTGTATTGATTACAGATATACAAGCATATTAAAGAATACGCTATAAGTGGCATCCTACGACTTACTGTAGTAGTTTTTTTTTAAACTTCATTTAAAGAGGGTGACAAGTAACAGGACTGGTGTGATAAACTTGTGGCTCATTACTCGTGACCAATTCAAAGATGAAAACAATGATAAAACGAGCTTATATACTGACAGTGAGCTTTTTCATCTGCTAAAATTAAAATTGAAGCAAGTTGCAGAAGCCTGCAAATTGTTACATAGTCTGTATGTTTTTCACGCTTTAAGGTTGGACGAGCGAGTTCCTCACAAACAACTCGGCGTGTTTGGAAAAGACAATTTGAATACTGTCAAGGCGAGAAAACCTGACTTGTAAAATGACCTCTGTATGATTCTCACTGCTCATAAACGTATTAATCGTTATGCTTTCTGAAGTGTATTTGTGAACCAACCTTACAATTATGACCATCTGAGAAGTACTTGTGAAGCTAGGTAGAAATCTGGTGCAGTACCGCGACAGAACAGTATCATGAGTATCTGAAGGGTAGCCATAAGATAAATTAAAGGTTTTCGAAAAGTACACATTGATGAGCATTCGCAAACCGATAGTAGAGTACAAGGGGTCAGTTGAATAAAAACTCTCAACTACGTTTTAAATGCGATTTTGTAGTTCAAGTAGGTAAATCTCGAATACGCAATTCTCGTTCGTTAATGTTCTTACTCACCTATAGCTAACTTTAACTACAGTTTTATAAAAACGGGCTTAGAATTACCAAGGGTTAGTACGCGTGATATCATGTCAATTGTGCCATGCCGCATATTCCGTTATAACGTAGAAGGCCGTTAGGTGTTGAAATGTTTTGCCCAGGGGAGAGCAGTATGTGTGAGGCAAGCCAGCTGGACAGACGAGATTAATTAAGACATTAAGACTCACAGAGCAAATATTTTGAGAAACATGTCCTTTCAGGTTGAATGCACGAAAACTTGAATTTTTTCAAGTCTTCAGTTCTCGGGATTTCAATTTGTCAAACGGTAAAACACGACGGTTGATTGTCGAAACCCATGGAGCATGTCGTCCTGTATCTAAATTTTCCGTAACATTGCTTTCTTGCTAGAGTGGATTGTGCTGGTGTTATTTGAGAAGATCAATAACTGTACAAGAACTAACACATTCCAGTTATAAAGTGAGATATTTTTAATTTTATAATCTCTTTTTCAAGATTAGCAGAGAAGACAAAAGAGAGAAATTAATGGATGCTTGTATAAATACATGCAGAACATTTTTCGTTTACTTTGGGATCAATTTTGAAAGCACATGATAGACAAGTGATGCCGGCATGCGCTCGCTGCTTGCATGTTCACAGGAAATTAGATTAAACTGAATGCGAAAGTTGTCATGCAATGAAATCAGAGCAAAAGAAATGAAAATGAAAAAAGTTTCACGGGTCTTTGTTGTTTGAAGGAAATAAGTTGAGTTTTAGCGGCGAATGATGTAGACCAGATCTACCAGCAAGGCCGTGACCTTAACGTTATTTAGAATCGCCGCATGCATTAGGAAATATCAAATTTCACCAAGAGAACAAGTGGAAACTTGCAAATCGCGCTTGAAGTTCAAATCGCATAGCTAGCATTGTGAACAACAAGGTAAGCACAGAGCTTATAGCTGGCAGACAATGTTGCACAAAAAACATAAATATCTGTATTAAAAGATAACAGCAAGTATAAATACTAAATTAATTACCTTTGTTTACTCTTATTTCCCAACAGCCTAAAGGTTCCTCGTCACATTGTCTCACACGTACAAGAAGAAACAGCGCGGAGCAAGGGAACAACGTCTCAAATATACATAGAACGAAAACGTTCGCTGAACAAGAATACGCAAATTAAGCATAATTCGAAAAATGCCTCGATCATTTCTTGTCAAGCAAAGAAAAATATGTAAACAGTCAAAAGATGAGGACTTCAAGCGATATTCTCACGAAGGTATGACTGAGTCAACTCTCTTGGTTCAAATATTTCTATCTACATTAGTCATTATTTCCTGCGTTGGTATAGTTTCAGCTTGTACTGCGCCCCGTTATCAGTGAAATTTAGAAATCACTTATCCCCATGCATAACGGTTTAGAGCCAGCATTTGCATATGTTAATTTAAGTTTCCTTGGAGTGGCTACTCCGACATTCTTTGGGAACCTGACCAGAAAGCTTATTGACGGTTAAGTAAAAAGATTTAGGCTAGGGTCATCGCATGACAAGTTTTGAAGGTGTACATGTAAATTAACGCCAACGGTGTCTTTATCAACCAAACATCACGCGAAAACGTTGTCATCTATTTCGGTGGGCCCGATCATGTAGCCGCGAAAATAAGTTGATGGAATTTACCGTATCGTTTTATGAAAACCGTTGAAAAAAGAAGGGAAATAACCATCTTCCTTCAGCTTTATATAATACGTATGTTTGTTTACTTAGAAATACTGAAACACAAAAAACGTGTCACGACACATTTATCAGAAAACATCAGCAATGTTCTCGTCTGAGAATTTAGAACAATCACTGTACAATTGCGAAGCATTTTACGTGATAATTATCTCAAGCATGACCACTCGTGCTTGGGGGAGGCAAGTTGCAATTAGAGTTAGCAACTCGATTATTGGATACAATCACTCAAATTTGTAATTGTCTTGCGAATGTTTCGTGTCGCTTTCATCAAACATGAAGAGTATTCCACTTTGAAAATTTTGTGAACTGATTACCATCTCTTGATGACCATTAAAATCGTTCTAGCACAATGAAAGAAACTATTACGAAACTGTTTTGTTGTTTTAGATACATAATTTCATTTGCAGTTTCTCATGGCGTTGTTTTTTCAAAAGTCGTTTTCAGAGGAGCTTTGCAATTTTGTACCACAGAATTTTTTGTGTGTGTGGTTTAACTCACTTGAAGCAGGATTGTAAGTCGAGTACATTGCTGAACAAATATTGTCGTCAACACGATTCCGGCCATGTACTTTGAACTATTTATTAAAGATCTCTTGCGATAAACAAGGTCAAACTAACGGTAATGCTAGAATAACGACATTTCTAACAATATTCAACATAGTGTGTCCTGTCCAAGATTAAGTTACAAAGCAGACAGCCTTGACTGGACGAAACATGATTGGGCTAGGCAAGCCGGGCCCTTCTCTTACTCAGCATTTTGTAACGACCATAAAACCACAAAATATCATGGATGAGTTAATTTACCATGCATTCAGTTAGTTTTCAAGAAATTCTATTGTACGTTTTCAAGTGAAATTCTATAAAACATTGCGAAAGACAACAGCAGGGGTCTTGTTTTTAAAAATAACTCAGCCATGAGCATGTAGCGTTTTCAATTTTGCGTTATATATTTAACGGTTACTATAACATTTGAGATGACATTTACAACAGAAATCTCAAGTTTTAGTGTTTTAATGCAATAAGTGGTATATTCCCATTTACTAACTACAATTTCTGTGAGTTTTGTACAAGATAATGTTTATTTTTTGCACTTTCCGTGTCCTGACACATTCTGCTTTGCCCAGACACGTCTTCCTCCTTCAGGTGTTAGCTTTCAAACTCAAGAGAAAACAAACAATATAATTATCAGTAATTGAAATTAAGCCACTTCAAAACAGCAATCGAAGCTGTAGAACAGCCTTTATTGTTGTTTCAAATTTTCTCCCATACAAAAGATGTGTAGGTGTATACAATCAATTGTTTTACGGAAATTGGAGTTATTACGCCTAAAAAAGATTAAATAAGGCATGGCAGGCAAAACCCTAAAAAAACTATTATATATAAGACATTTCGACAAGTATTGTTTAATTATAATCATATGTTGTTCAAGAATTGTTTTAATTTCTAATAATCCCGAAATATGGAATGTTGCCAATCAACATTGCATTTTATTTTTGAACGTAAACACTTTTCAAGTTTTTGTGTTTTTCTTTGGCAGCTATGCGTCTATTTTTAGATAATATAATCAGGTTTTTACTTTTCAATAGTTTCGATGTATGGAAAGTTGTCAATCAGTAATCAATACTTGTGTTCAAGTTTCGATTCGTTTGAGTTGCAGTTTCAATCTCGAAACGGACGTGCACTGCCATTCTTGAGAGTTAAAACATGCGATTACAGTTCCATGCAAGTCGCATTCAAGATTCAGATGAACAGCGTCTTCTTATACTAACTTTAAAGTACTACTGGTAGCCAGTGGACTTTGGGTTAACTGAAAGCGGAAATACAGCTGAGCTGCAACTTGATATATTTACCTTTAAACTACAGTTAACTGTGTCAAATATTATCCTGTTATCTATCCGTGAACCTGGTAAATCAGATGAAAATTTTTTTTAGTTGATAAGTTAATCAAGTACAATCCACGTTGTTCAAACGTACAATCGCGCAGAAAACTTCGTCGTGCCGATATTCAGTAGTCTTTCAGCTTTCTACTTCATCTTATTGTGAACAGAAAAGACAACACAGAAAAGCCTTAAACAATAAGAACAAGCAGTAGCTTGAAAAAGCACCTTCCTCTTGGCTTGTATTGAAGTATTTCAACACTGAGCTCCAAGCCTGAGTGCCTATGAAGGACTAGATTATCTATTTCTGTAAATCTTGAATGTAAGCTCCTCTACATTATAACATAAACAAGTCGGACTATCTACTCAAAAGTGTGTCCCCAATCACGAAAAAACGATGAAATACTTTTCCCAGAGATCATGTAATACAGTAGGGGTAACAATCATTAGGTGCAGCATAAGATAACGAACATTCCGAGGGCGAGGCTATAATCTCCGCTTAAATGGATGTTTCATTCCTGGTAAGAACAATGATAATTAGAAGACGGGAAGATGTACCGTTACGCCTCGTCCGGATCATTATCATGTGAAAAAAATTTGAGCCAAAACGCCATTGGCAGTCGCGTGATTGCACATGATCATAATAATAGCAAGGTTTAAATTTGACTTCTACGCTACAAAGCTTGGGTTCGATTTGTCAGTCGATTGAGTCGAAGTAGTAATATATCGATAATGGAGTAAAATCAGAATTTCGCGAGTTTGTTTTGAAAACGTAAATCGAGTCGCAATGTGCTCCTTGGTTTCCCAATTACGCTCTATAAATTTTGATGCATGTCGAAGCACGCCTTGACAGGTTTCACCAATATTTTTCTGATAAATTTGATTTTAACGCTTTTCAAACCTATATGACGTAACCCTCATTCACGTGCAAATGCCAAATTGAATTTGGTTGATAAAAATATGCAGGTCCGATAGAGTTTCCCAGTTTAAACACACTACAAAAACAATTTTATACATGCCAGAAACAGCGAAGAGCATGTTACCATAAGCGTCATAGATAGGAGGTGCTATATTTACGTTGTTCATGCATGCCAAGTTTAGGAAATGTACAGGGGGTCACGCGGAATGGTCTATTAGCGACATGTCAGTTCACGAATTTCTAGTGAGAGTACCGCTTGCTTATTTGCTGAAAGGAACAGTGCGATAAGCAACATAATTAGTCGCGTGTGGATTTTTTCAATCATATTAAATTGCTATTCATAATTACTAGTATACGTGGAGTTTACTAGGCAGTATTGGACAGCAGCAGGTGGTGGTCAACTTGCAGTTTGTAAATTTTGGTTTTTAATCTACGCCCCTCTTGGAAACCAGCTTTTGCTGTAGGTGTTAGCGTAGTTAAATAAAAAAAGTTGTCACAGCAAAACGTTGTTAATTCTAATATGCTTCTTCGAGTTGTTGTCTTAAGTGTGTCGAAATACACACTAACAAGTAGAAGTAGAAATACATTTGATTATCAATGATACGAATATCATTGATATTCTGTATTAGATTATCAATGACAACTTTTCGGAGAAGCTGCAAGTCCAATGCCAAAGCTCACCTCATGTAGAGTGTCAACATGGAACATGGCGTTACTGTGATTGAAGATTATTGTGAATCAATAAAAATTAATCATGTATCTCTCGATATTTAGAATCGAGTGTGACGAGTTATGAGCCCGCACTCACACCAGAGAATGATGGAAGCGAAGTGAATCATGGGAGTCCTAGAACGAAAAGTGAAAAAGAGGAAGAAAAAAGGAAAGAGAACG
Source organism: Phenganax marumi (assembly GCA_025400095.1). NCBI lineage: Eukaryota > Metazoa > Cnidaria > Anthozoa > Malacalcyonacea > Clavulariidae > Phenganax > Phenganax marumi. The sequence goes on from JAODVM010036671.1 coordinate 10,594, forward strand.
ACACCCAGACACCTCCTTACGAGGCAAATGATCGCCAAAACGTTCATCAAGTTTTTCAACCAGGAACGACTCCTGTCTACGTGTTTAATCAACCAATCAGACCTGAGCACGTGGCAAGCATCCCAGTACAGTATGTCCACCCAAACTTCTGTTATCAACCTTACATTCATTATGAAAATATTCTTCCTGCACGAGTCATACCCAAGGAACAAATTGCTCCTCGTACGGATATACCTGCGCAAAACAGTATGCGCAAGAGCGACTCAACTGTGCCGCTGACTACAGTAGCGATAAACAACGGGAATGCACCGCATATCTTACGACAACACCTTATGCTGAAAAATGGCGAAAAAGAAAAGAAGTATGAATGCCACGTTTGTAAAAGCACTTTTGCTTTGCAAAGATTATTAAACAGACACATGAAAACTCACTCTTTTTACAAACGTTATCAATGTTCGTATTGTGACAAGGGTTTTAACGATACGTTTGATTTAAAACGTCATGTAAGAACTCACACTGGCATTAAACCATTCAAATGCAATCTTTGCGACAAGGCTTTTACCCAGAGATGCTCTCTCGAGGCACACAAGACGAGAGTTCATAATGTTGTTTATCAGTATGGCTTCCGAGAACGTCGAGCAAAACTCTTCGTATGTGAGGATTGCGGCGATACTTTTCAGGAAAGTGGGGATTACATGAAACATATGCAAGAAAAACATCCCGAGTCAGCAGCGAAAACAAGGTTCAAGAGAAGTCTGGCGACGAAACTTGCCAAAGCACGGAGAGTAGAAATGTAAGAATGAGATTGCAAGTGCGATTAACCTACAGCTATTAAGAGCTTTAAACACACACGAAAGCAGACAAGGAAGACGGCTATATACACAAACTTTAATGTGGTGCAAAAGAAATGAACAGTTGATGTTTTATACGCGAGTCTACAGGACGGTAAAAGCCGTTTTCCACTGATACGCTACGGTCTAGTTGAAGTGGAAAACGGCCTTTAGGCTGTGTTTACAACGGCAAATTTCAGCTTTATTCGGCTTCGTCGGCTTCTTCACAACGGCAGCTTGGCACGTCATGACAAGCAGATGTCTAAAATGGGCGGATACAACTAATCTGAACGACAGACCCTTGAGTACTATGAAAATATGTGGGCAATTGTACAGCATTATAAGGTTTGCAGGCGCTGTGTTCATAACTTTCAATTGCTGACTTTGTTGTGCCGTCTTCCTTCGCCTACCATTTTGTACGCTTCAGGTCTCTACATTGGTGATAGAGAAGTCTGCAAGGAGGAGCAGAAAGCAATACAAAGTAACCATCATGAACATATGCAAGCATTGATTACAGAAAATCAAACTACCCAAGAAATGTAAACCAAGACAATTGATTCGAGTTAATGAATGAAATAATCACAAACTATCAACGACAATTATGAAACGGAACTGTTCTGCTGGATATCTTGGATATGCCGAATTATTGAAATGTCTGGGACAGTTTGAAATTTGAAAATCCCAAGAAAAATTGTTTAATTAATCTTCGCTTGGCAAATTGAAATTGTAGTGAACAACTTTTTGCAAGTGTAGCACAAAGTCTGTCTTACTTTTTCCAATTTTTTTGTTATCCTGCTTAAAGTTTTGAAGCATTTATCATGAATCATGTGAGCCCTAAAGCCGCAGGCTAACAGTGGCAGTTGCAGGGCTGTGGTTAGATTATCAGAACGTTAAATTGTTGAAAAATAATAAAAATAGTAACGCGCTACATGCATGTAGTTCTAGGCCGTGTTTCCACCTTTCGTGAAACGAAGTTATCTGTTGTCTTGAATCCAACGAATCAAACGCAAAGAACAAGCCTGGATATTAGCTATAAGGCCAAGCCAGATTTAAGCTTTAAAGTAACATTATTCGCCGTAATATTTTATATCATATTTTATAAATTATTTTTTAGTTTCGTTTAAGAACGTTTTGATTAAGCACTTTTGAAATACAATTTTAACCATGTAAATACCTATTGCTATTTCGATAAAAATTATTTAGATATTTATGTAATTAGTACGCAAACGTTATCCAGTAACTGATAAAATATATACGCTATGATTATTTCAAGGTTTATTGCGTCATGATTACGTCACAATTTACTAATTCTCAGGCCCCTAACGCACTTGCTGTAGTACTGGTTATAGCGTTGAATGAAGCAATGAATGTATTTGCTTCGTATAGCCAGTTCACAAACAAAAGCCCTTTCAAAATGGATCTACAGAGAAAATAGGGCGACGGGGTTAAATTTTTATCCTAGCAACAGATGTCGCTCATGAAAATATTTTTAATATTTCGAGTAGCACAGACGTTGATAAGAAATTATAAATTATATATTTCAATATTTGGAGGAAAATAGTAAGTTATAATCTACTTTCGTTCACTTCACTCCGTGTCGATCATCACTGACACCTTCAATATTCAATTTCTTTCACTATGGCAGAGAAATCTTGGCAAGATGATGGCCTCGAAGCTCGACCAACAGTTGTTTGCGCATTTTTTTCATTTGGTCGCTAAACGCATTTTGCGTTCTCTGTATAATCAAGTGCCTCCCCATAACAACCGCTCTATAAGAATATTTACACATTCAAGAATCCAAAACCGGCAAAGGACTTGTATACCTTATACTTCGTGTATGTACCTTCATATACCCTAACCGTTCTATGACCCATGTCTATACGAAGGACTTTCGACAATTCGTTACTTGCATACTGACACGCAGGTATTCTACTCTGGCAATATTTATGATGGACCGTGGCTGACTATACAGTTAAAGTTGTCTATATTATATCCTTAGTAAGAATTTTCCCAGCTTCCAGAGTCCATCTCTTTCCATTGACGTTTTCATTTCAAACCAAAGGTACTTGTCTCTGCTCTTTTTTACCTTCTAAAGTACTGTCAGTAATATGAGTTTTCACCGGCTTATGATAATACTTGCATTCAGTTCTTTCACATTTTCCCTTTAATGCGTCAACACAGATCGTCACCATTCCATCTATTACTTCTACATTCCCTGCAACAATAAAAACATCAACATAAGAATACACTTCTCTTCACGATACCTTAATCAAAATACATGGTGCTGTGTTTCGCCACGCATCAACATGCTCAGTTCCGATTGGTTAGAATTTGAGCGGAATTAATGAGGATTAAAGAAAACGTTCTTTGAGCACGAAATACCAGGCTGTTACGAAAGCAGCACATTATGTAGAAAAACCCCGATACAAGCACTACGTTTCTGGTCGTATCCAATGAGCTAATACATCTCGGAGCAATATATAGCTCAGTGGCTACAACATCCAATTTCTATTTTATTATCATAATAATACTTATAGAGGGAACCTAACTTTTCAAAGTGAATTTCAATAGGACCTTGAAAACATGGCGGCATATGATACGGAAAAAGAATCTATCTGAATTCGGAATTTTAATGCGAAATCTCTGTCCTTAAGTAGTCATGACTGTTATCACAAGAAGCTCAACTTAAATGCAGCCTGTCTACGCGAGAAATAAATTATAGGCTAAATCGCAAGAAACGCTTTTCATCGTGAACAGTGCGGGACTTGGACAGTCCACATGGGCCAAGAAAAGAGAATATTGCCATCTTTTAAGGCTTCAATATAGACATCGTGTTACAAGCATGTTCCAACAAGTCGTGGTCATGACAATCAATCATAAGCGTTGGTTGAATATTTTAACTTTTTAGGTTGGCATTACGAAATGGACAAATGTTTGAATAATAGGATCATGCAGAGTAGATACACGTGCGTAATGACAGGGTTATTTATAAATCGTAAAATGGGAAAGGTTTTTGATCGGTGAGATGAACGCATGTGAAACTCACGGTTATCAAGATGAATAAATCTGCAAGAATCTCTTCTACAATTGCCAGCTTTGTAATCCCGACATATGGGACGTTGGTTTTGTTTGGGCTGCATGTTACTTAGCTGTTGAGATAAAATACTGCCGCTTTTTAAAACTATCAAGATCCTGCAAGTTGGTTGTTTAACGCAAAAGAACTGTGCCCGAGTTTGAAAAATAAAGTAATCATGATACTGTTTGCATGAGTTCTTGAAGGGTGAAACAACCAACTTCAGCAACTCTTACCATACATGAAAGCAAGGAAAGCAAAAACCGCGCGCTGACTGCGTTACTTCATTCATGTTCTCTTTATGTTTTAAACACTTCATGAAAATGTCAAACCATTTCGAAACTGCGCGTAAAATGCCAATTGAAAAGACTGTTCAAAATAAGCGGGTAGTTGCTTTCTCCATGTATCAAGTACGGGAAGAAGCTTCTAATAAACTACGCCGCAGGGGAAAGTGTTACCCCCCACTTCAGACCTGATCACTGCAGGGTAAGTACTGTGTTGGATATCCATTGCAGCCGTAGTACGTAGCCGCCGGGTAGCCGTAGAAAACTCCACCTGCACTGGGCTCACTCAAAACATAATTATACTCCTGTCGTAAAAAGAACATATTTTGCTGTAAAATCGGCGCATAAAATCAGTAACAATCTGTGTTTTGTTCAAATTATAATATGTCATAATATCTTACGGATGGTTTGCATGCAGTTCCATGCCAGTATAAACTGAACTGCGTAACTACTTACAATTTTTCCTAACGTACGCAGTATTTAACAAATAGATCACATTTAGCCGTTGTCTACCCTCGAGCCTCACGGCGAGTGGTCAATTCTTGTTCTTACCACGACGGCTAAATGTAGTCCAATTGTGTTATGTATAATAAACAATAAAATACCCGAGGTAAATGTGTCATTTGTAAAAAATCCCAAGGAAATACATGCAGTTGACGGACGCTTTTCACGTGGGTAATTTCGGTCCGTACTGAGAATCGAAATCACAATCTTACTGGTGAATGGCGTTTGTTGAAACGACTGCGCCACTGAAGTCACTGAATTATATGTATGCAAACCATTGTAATATTGATAAGAAACTGAGAGTATTGACAGCAAGGTTTTCATAAATTTGAAAAGACTTCGCCGAAACCTATAGCTACATTTTAATACAACTGCAAGTATACGTGAGCAGTATGTAAACACCACTCCGCCACAAACGTGCACCAGCTTCACCATGCAGGATTCTGTCGTACCAGCGCTTTCTAGTGCACATCTCAAATCCACAGACGGTGCATGAATACGACGCTGGTACTCTTGATAATTTCATGAAGTCATCTTACTTTGCTAACCGCAGGATGAGGCAAAATTCTACATATTTTTGGTACACATGTTCAAGTACGAACTAAACTATTCTGTACGTGCATACAATATCCTGCACAACCTAGCACCAAGGGTCTTTTCTCTACGCTCTCTCCTATCATGCGAAATGCACTTTGTAGCCAGAAGAGCAAGCAGTAGAGAAGTGCAGAGAAGTCTGTATAACGCATTTAGCAAACATATCACCTCTCCACCCCCACTCCACACACACACAATACGCTACTATAGTACTGCATAGAACAAAACATTCATACCGGTTGAACTTGCGGATGTAGAAAAAGAGAAGCATTTGCCGTCGTTGTTGTGAACTGTGGAACTGTCAGAGGTACTGTGGAGATAAATCGATATTGTACACCATACCGTACAGTACAAATACTATAAACTTAAAAATATCTACGCAATATGTGCACGATGTTCTTATAATCCTGGTAGAAAAAGTACGATTCATTAAAAAGAAAAAAAGAAAAACACCTATTTTCCTTTGGGAAAATATCGTAACACAAAGCAAAAATGAGTTGAGCAATGCGATTGGTTAGCGGACATATTTTGCCAACAAATCACAACAGCAAATTTTGTCGCACGTGTAGATCACATTGCTAGATTTCGTATAACGTGAAAATTTTGTAAAAAAGTAGAGATGTATATGTAGGTGAAACATTTCTGCAACGGATATATTAGGAGCGAAAAATTCTTTCCAGAGATTTCTGCAATCTAAATTCATTTACTTACGAGTTGAGAAGAACGCAGGAGCAAACTGCATGGCATTAGTCGCCTGAAAAGTCGAAGGTTGAAATATTGTTGCGAAGTTTGCAGCAGGAAGAGCCACGGGTGTGTTGATAAGCGTGTAGTTCAACGCTTGCTGCTTCGCTTGCTCCTCCTGCAAAATAACAAGCCCTTTTCAGGAATATGTACAATTGCGATCCTTTGAAATGCGTTTTATTTCACTTTCTTGGCGTTTTAAAATTAAAAGCACGAGCCAGTTCTACGCGATCCGTTTAACTTAATCGGTGAACAAGTCAGCATTCAACATCAATCTTACACATATTCTAAATCTTTCAAATCACATCTTATGCAACAAAACTATGGGTATATAAACATAATAACGTTCAATTTCGTTGTTTACGGAATACATAAATATGATTTCTATTTAGCACTTATCCACCCGTTCAAACCAAACACATTTCCTACACTACCAGCCCCAGATATAATAGTTTGAATAGAAGTTGCCATAGGAAGCTTCATCAAGAGATGAAACCCTCATGAACAACGGACTATGCAGCAAATCTGCAGTTCATGATTATAACCGTTGAAAACATATTACTAAGAGGGTTTAGCAACCCAATACACTTGAGCAAACTTAGGGCCTTACTACTCGCTGCCTACAACTAACGCACCACAATAAGATGTGCATGTCATAGTAAAAAGCCTAAGTCAGTAATGACGAATGTATGTCAATTTCAATGGAATCAGCAACATTGTCAAAACAAAAAAAATGACAGCAAGTCAATTTTACCATGATCCTTTGCGTGAATAATTATGTTGTGTAATGAAGATACCAGAAGTCGCGCCGTCTTGAAATCAGCAACGTTGTCAAGCTAGAAACTAATCATTTGTAGTTTGATGCTGTTCGGGCAAAGTTCGTCAACAGACACTTTCACTGATTTAGAACCGCAAAGGAGTATGGTAAAATCGACAGGCTTTCACTTCATTCTTATGTTGGATTGGTATCTCTATATTTTCAGCAAAAATTAAAATTTTCAGTTCTGATTGGTTACTTGATTAGGATTTGGGTGGCAAAATAATCAGAAAATCTATTTTATGCGCAAAACATGTGGCCATTGCCACCGGCACATCAGTCTACTCAAAATAGTAATGAATGCAACTTACACGAGCGAATTAGCAGAGGAAATAGCAGATTGAAGCAATGGTTGATTTAGGTTGCCATGAGAACTAGAACTAGTACAAAAATCGTACTTTGATGATAGCTACGTGTTACAGCAACATCACAGCGAGGCTGATAGGTCAAATAAGATTGAAGTGAATATTAATAAAATTGATAGTCTCACTTCCACATAGCTGTGACATAATAATTTCTTAAAACCTTCATCGAAGTTGATTTCTATTGGGTGCTAGCGAGAACACAAAACAGAGCAGAGAACGAAATACACACCATAGTTGAGAAAGAAAGTCTTCGCCTGTAAACATACCGCACACAACGAACTTAAAATCGTGATTTTGTTTTCTCAACGTGGGTCATTGTCCTCTTTGCTTATTAACACAATGTTGTGCACTCAGTATACAAGTTTCTTTCATGAAATTAATCATTGCATGTTCATATGGAGACGTTATAAGCATTTCATACTCATAGAACATGAGCACATCAAAACAGAAATCATCTTTGTTATTATTGTGGTACACTGCCAGGTTTTGAAATAGGCATGTATTGTAACTCGTAACTTGCAGACATGAGACAAATTTCGAGTCTGTGTTACTTCATGTGATAGAGGTGCAATTTTTTCATCAAAACATTGCAAGCAAACAAACTGTATCAGCTACAAAGCATGGGCGTTACTGCAGAGAGTATGATATTGTACGGAATTTATTTTGTACCAAATCATCTTTTGATTCGCCAGGTCGTTTCCTTGATTTTGATGGAATCTATAATGAATTCACACGGTTCAAACTAACGTTTCAATGCAGTACTTTGCAAAACAATAGATAATGGTTAGTTACTGCAGAGTATGCACTAAAAAGTAGCTACTTGAGCTGAACATTGTAATGTGATAGGAAACTACTTAAGCTTACTACAGTAATTTAGTTGGCAAACTCTAGTGTCTTATGTCCAGGAAATGTGACCACAACATAATAGAGAGTTTTAGCAAAGAGTACGAGTACGAGTACGAAATTCGTCATTTTTGCACGAAGCACTCGATGCACGCTT